>CAUYQV010176808.1:0-16924 GCA_963574575.1 Galagoides demidoff | reverse complement strand
GACTTCACCCTGGAGGAGTGGCAGCAACTGGACTCTGCTCAGAAGAACCTCTACAGGGATGTCATGCTTGAGAACTACAGCCACTTGGTGTCTGTGGGTGAGGGACCACTGTACAGTGTGATGTAGAATGCACCCAGTAGTTTCTCCCTTTCTGAGCTGCTGTGGGCTCAGGGACATTGGAAACCCTCTATGAGTTTGGGCTAAGGGCCCTCTGTCAAGTATTCATAGTCCCATTTGGATGCTGGACTGGATGCTTGTGTCTTCACCTGCTATGTACTGAGGGGCACATACCTGTGTGCATGGGGCAGTCACTGAGACTGGGCCATCTTCAGCCTCTGGGGAAGGGTTTCAGTGCTAGGGTTTCTTTTTAAAAAAAATTTTTTTTTTTTTTTGCGGTTTTTGGCTGGGGCCAGGTTTGAACTTGCCACCTACAGTATATAGGGCCAGCACCCTACTCCTTGAGCCACAGGCACCGCCCTGTTCTAGAGTTTCTTTAGCATTCATGACAAAGTCCTATGCCATTTCCTCTGAACAGGGTATCTAGTCACCAAACCAGATGGGATCTTCAGGTTGGGACCAGAAGAGTCTGAGATGACAGACAGAGGAACCCCGATGCTGAGCTGTCCAGGTGAGTCAGGCCAGGGAAAAGGAAACTAGCTTGGCTGGTAAGGGTTGGCCTCTGGTAGGTGCCCAGGAGCCATTCTTCGAGCCCCCAAGACATGTGAACACACCTCAGGTCTGATGACATGCTCTGTTATATACATATGAGGCTTCCTGCTGGCAGCCTTTTCCAATCACTGTGTCACTGAGACACTGACCATTTTTTGTTTGTTTTCTTTTTGAGACAGAGCCACAAGCTGTCTCCCTGGGTAGAGTGCTGTGGCATGGCAGCTCACAGGAACCTCCAACTCCTGGGCTCAAGTGAGTCTCCTGCCTCAGCCTCCCAAGTAGCTGGGACCACAGGCACCCGCCACAACACCTGGCTATTTTTGGTTGCAGCTGTTATTGTTGTTTGGTGGGCCCGGGCTGGATTCAAACTGCCACCTTAGGTGTATGTGGCTGGCGCCTTAGCTACTTGAGCCACAGGCGCCAAGCCACACTGACCATTCTTGTTCTTAGATCCCTTTTGGTCTTCCAACCTCCTGGCTTGCTAGTGAGAAGTGCTAAGCCCATTCTTATTCCTTTCCTCTCTCCTTGAAGGAAGTTTTTAGGACTATTTCTCCCTCCTCTTGGGCTTTTGTATTTTCACCAGAATAGATGTAAGTATTGGTGTTTCCTCTTTATTGAGTATACTGTGGGCCTTTTCAGCCTGAAATTTGGACTTTTTTTTTTTTTTAACTTCAGGCAGATTATCCTACCTGGTTTACTGGACTCAGTACAGACAACAAAGCTTTGCTAGTGACCTTTAACTCTACCCAGCCATGTACCTACCAGGTTCTCATCTGCTCTCACTTTGTGGTAAACACTGTAAATCTTCACACTGTTTTCTGTTTTCTCTTATTTCTTCTCAGAATCTGACAAATCTGCCTTGATACTGCCTGTTATCAGATTCCTCCTCTTATCAGTACTTCATTCCCACTCAACTCTTGTTTTTTTGTATTATGTATTTATTCAGAAAATAAATAAACTTGAGAGGACTTTACTCCCAGGGTCAAATACTTTATAAGACACTACTAAACTGTGTTTCAACATGGCTGAACTATTTTGTTTTCCCATCAGCAATGTATGAGTTCTAGGTGTTTCTCCTCACTTCGTATGGTGAGTGTTAGTCTTTCTTTCTAGTTGGTAAGTAAGGGGATCTGTTGTGATTTTAGTTTGCATTTCTCTAATGATGGACATCGTTGAACATCATTTCATGTTATTTTTTTCTCATCTGCATATATTCTTTGGTGATCTGTTGTAATCTTTTGTCATTTTGTTATTAAATTGCAAGAATTCTTTATATATCTTTGATGCAGGATTTTTTTTTATCAGCTATGTGTTTTCCAATAACGACTCTTAGGTTGTCTTGTTTTTTCTTAACAGTGTTTTTTTTGAGACAGTCTCATTGTTTCACCCTCGGTAAAGTGCCATATCATCACAGCTCACAGCAACCTCCAACTCTTGGGCTTAAGTGACACTGTTGCTTCAGCTTCCCAAGTACCTGGGACTACAGGTGCTAGCCACAATGCCTGGCTATTTTTTGTTGTAGTTGTCATTGTTGTTTAAGTGGCCTGGGCCAGGTTCAAACCTGCCAGCTTTGGTATATGTGGCCAGCACCATAACCACTGTGCCACAGGCAGTGAGCCTTAACAGTGTGTTTTGAAGAATAGATGTTTTTAATTTTGATAAAGCCCAGTTTATCAAGTCCTTTTATGGTTTATGCCTTTTTTATGTCCTATTTAACAAATCTCTAACTCATAAGATTTTCTCGTATGTTTTCTTTCAGGAGATTTATAATTTAAACTCTTTATATGTAGGCCTATGATAAATGATGAGTTAAGATTTTTATTTATTTATTTATTTATTTGTTGAGACATAGTCTCATTCTGTTGCCCCGGGTATAGTGCTGTGATGTCATTGTAGGTCACAGCAACCTCCAACTCTTGGGCTTTAGGAATCTTCTTGCTTCAGCCTCCTGAGTAGCTAGGATTATAGGTGCCCTCCACATCACCCAGCTAGTTTTTTCCCCTATTTTTAGTAGAGATGGGATCTCATTCTTGCTCACGCTGATTTTGAACTCCTGAGCTTAAGGAGGCTGCCTTGGCCTCCCAGAGTGCTAGGATTATAGGTGTGAACCACTGCACCTGGCCGGAGTTAAGATTTTTAATATGGGCTCCAAGCCTGTGGCTCAAGTGGCTAAGGTACCAGCCACATACACCTAACGTGGCAGGTTCGAATCCAGCCCGGGCCTGCCAAACAACAATGATGGCCGCAACCAAAAAAAATAGCCAGGCACTGTGGCGGGCACCTGTGGTCCCAGCTACTTGGGAGGCAGGGGCAGGAGACTTGCTTGAGCCCAGGAGTTGGAGGTTGCTGTGAGCTGTGATGCCATAGCACTCTATCCAGGGGGACAGCTTGAGGCTTTGTCTCAAAAAAAAAAAAAAAAAGTTGGTGGGTTCAAATCCAGCTTGGACCGACCAAAGGAAAAAAAAAAAACAATGATGGCTGCAACCAAAAAATAGCTGGGCGTTGTGGCAGGTGCCTGTGGTCCTAGCTACTTGGGAGGCTGAGGCAGGAGACTCGCTTAAGCCCAGGAGTTAGAGGTTGCTGTGAGCTATGATGCCAGGGGGATAGCTTGAGGCTCTATCTCAAAAAAGAAAAAAGATTTTTAATATGGCATAAGGTCAGTTTTTTTTTGCATATGCATATTCAATTATTCTAGTAGCATTTTTGAAAAGATTATCTTTTTCTTTTTTTCTTTTTTTTGCAGTTTTTGGCCAGGGCTGGGTTTGAACCTGCCACCTTTGGCATATGGGGCCAGCATCCTACTCCTTTGAGCCACAGGCGCCGCCCAAGGCTATCTTTTTCTATGGCTTACCTTGGCACTTTTGTCAAAAACAATTGAACACAGATGCATCAGTCTATATGCAGTAACATACTATTTAATTACTGTAGCTTTATATTAAGTATTCAGGTCAGGTAGTGTGAGTCTTCCAACTTTGTTCTTCCTTTTCATAATGTTTTGGCTATTGTAGGTCCTTGATATTTTCCTATAAATCTTAGAAGCAGCTTGGGAATTTGTGCGCAAAAGCCTGCAGTGATTTTATATGGTATTGTATTGAATCTGTTCATCACTGATACACTGATTATATTGAACCTTCTAATTCAAGAATATGGAGTATCTCTATGTATTTATGTCTTTTAAAATTTATCTTAGTAATATTTTGTGGTTTATAATATAGGAGTCCTCAAACTTTTTAAACAGGGGGCCAGTTCACTGTCCCTCAGACTGTTGGAGGGCTGGACTGTGGGCCCCAGGATGAGTTGGCTGCTAAGCAGGACAGGCAGTGGTGGCAAAAACACCCAGTGGGCTGGATAAATGTCCTAGGCGGGCCACATGTGGCCCACGGGCTGTAGTTTGAAGACGCCTGGCATAGGTCTTGTACATACTTTGTTTACTTTGTTCCTAAGTGTTTTATGTTCTTACATTGTAAATGGGTTTTTTTTGTATTCTAATTTCCCATAGCTCAGTGCTGTTTTATTTTTATGTGTATACATAAATACATATTTTTATGTGTTTATTTTATGTGTATACATAAAAATAAATAAAACAGCACTGAGCTGTTTTATTTTTTTTCTTTGAAATGAATTTTTTTTTAATTTTTTATTAAATCATAGCTGTATACATTAATGCAATTATGGGGTACTATGTGCTGGTTTTATATACAATTTGAAATACTTTCATCAAACTGGTTAATGTAGCCTTCACCGCATTTTCTTAGTTATTATGTTAAGATATTTATGTTCTACCCTTAATAGATATAACTATTCAGTGCTGTTTTATAGAAAGTAATTGATTTTTTTTTGAGACAGAATCTCACTTTGTCAACCTCAGTAAAGTGCTGTGGTGTCATAGCTCACAGCAGCTAACCCTTGGGGTCAAGTGATTCTCTTACTTCAGCCTCCGGAGTAGCTGGGACTATAGATGGCTGCCACAATGCCCAGCTATTTTTAGAGGCAAGGTCTTACTCTTGGTCAGGCTGGTCTCGAACCTGTGAGCTCAGGGCATTCCACCCACCTTGCCCTCCCAGAATGCTGGGATTAGAGGCATGAGCCACTGCTCCCAGCTATAATTGATTTTTTTATATTAATCCTGTATTCTCTGACCTTCCTCAGCTTACATATTAATACTTATTGCTTTTTTGTAGATAACTTGGCATGTTTTATGTAAACAAGAAGTTATAAGTAAGCACAGGTTTTTTTTTTGTTTTTTTTTTTGCTGTTTTTGGCTGGGGCTGTGTTCGAACCTACCACCTCCGGCATATGGGGCTGGCACCCCACTCTTTGAGCCACAGGTGCCGCCCCAATAAGTACAGTTTTGATTCTTCCTTTCTAATCTGGATGTGTTTTACTTTTTTTTTTTTTTTGCCTTTTGTACTGGTTGGTATCCTTGTTATAATGTTGAACAGGAGTAGGGAGAATAATATTCTTGGCCAGGTGTGGTGGTTCACACCTGTAGACCTAGCATTCTGGGAGGCTGAGGCCGGTGAATTGCTTGAGCTCAGGAGTTCAAGACCAGCCTGAGTAGGAGAGATCCTGTCTCTACTAAAAATAGAAAAACTTGTTGGGTGTTATGGTGGATACCTATAGCACCAGCTACTTGGGAGGCTGAGGCAGGAGGATCACTTTAGCCCAAGAGTTTGAGGTTACTGTGAGCCATAATGCCATGGCACTCTATCCTGGGCACAGAGTGAGTGAAACACTGTCTCAAAAAAACAACAAAAAAAATGACATTCTTGTCTTATTCCTGATCTGAGGACAGAGCATTCACTTTCTCACCATTAGGTATAATTTTTTATTTGTAGGATTTTTCATAGATGGCCTGATAATGGTTGAGGATTTTTCCTTTTATTCTTGGTTTTCTGAATTTTTATCATGGGTAAGTGTTGAATGTTGCAAATGCTTTTTCTGCATCAATGTGATAATACATTTTTCTCCTTAAGACTATTAATGTGGTAGATTATATTGATTTGCAAATAGTGTACTAGGCTTTCCCAGTGTAAACCCTACTTGATCATGACCTATTATTATTCTTTTTATCTGTTGCTAGTTATTTTTAACTCATTTTTTGTTGAGTAATTGTGTCTGTTTATATGTCACAATTGTCTATAGTTTACTTCACTCAGGCTGTGTGGATCTGGTTTTGACATCAGGTTATGATGACCTCGTAAAATGAGTTGGGAAGTATTTTCTTTTCTATTTTCTGAAATTTTTTACATAGGATTAGTATTATTTCTTTTTTAAATGTTTGTAGACTTTACAAAGAAGGCATCTGTGCTTAAAGGTTTCTATGAGGGTAGGTTTTGAACTACAAATTCAATTTTGATAATTATAAGGATATTCAGATAACCCTATTCTTCTTTATTTTTATTTATTTTTTTGAGACAGAGCCTCAAGCTATCCCCCTGGGTAGAGTGCTATGGCATCACAGCTCACAGCAACCTCCAACTCCTGGGCTGAAGCGAGTCTCCTGCCTCAGCCACCCAGGTAGCTGGGACCACAGGTGTCCACCACAATGCCCAGCTATTTTTGGTTGCAGCCATCATTATTTGGTGGTCCCGGGCTGGATTTGAACCCACATACACCTTGGGTGTATGTGGCTGGCACCTTAGCCACTTGAGCCACAGGCGCTGAGCCACCCTATTCTTCTTTAGTGAGCTTTGGTGGTTTGTGGCCTTGAAGGAATTTATCTAATCTGAACTTTTAATTTTTTCTTTTTTTTTTTTTGAGACAGAGTCTCTGTCACCCTGGGTAGAGTGCTGTGACGTCATAGCTCACAGCAACCTCAAACTCTTGGACTTTAGCAAGACTCTTGTGTCAGCCTCCTGAGTAGCTGTGACTACAGGTATGTGCCCCAACACCTGACTAGTTTTTCTATTTTTAGTAGAGAGGGGATCTCACTCTTGATCAGGCTGGTCTGGAACTCCTGGCTCAAACAATGCACCCACTTTGGCTTCTTAGAGTGCTTGGATTACAGGTGTGGACCACCGTGCCTGGCCAAACTTTTAATTTTTTTTTTTGAGACAGAGCCTCAAGCTGTCCCCCTGGGTAGAGTGCCGTGGCATCACAGCTCACAACCACCTCCAACTCCTGGGCTCAAGCGAGTCACCTGCCTCAGCCTCCCAGGTAGCTGGGACCACAGGCACCTGCCACAATGCCCAGCTATTTTTTGGTTGCAGCTGTCATTGTTGTTTGGTGGGCCCAGGCTGGATTCGAACCCACCACCTTGGGTGTATGTGGCTGGTGCATTAGCCACTTGAGCCACAGGTGCCGAGCCCAAACTTTTAAATTTTTGACATAAATTTTTTAATGTTTGTAGGATCTGTTCTTCTGATATTGATAATATATATTTTCTCTTTTTGATCAGTCTAACTTGAGATTTATCAATTTTATTGACCTTTTCACAGAACTAGGTTTTAGTTGCATTGATTTTTAAATACTTTTGTACATTTTGCTATATTTTTCATTATGTGTAATTCCTTATTGGTTACTATATCATGAATGCAGAAAAGCATTTGGGACACATGAGCACTTTTCAGAAGAAATACACAGCTAGCACCAGCATAATCACCACTGAGGATGAGAAGTAGGACTGTGTTCCTCCAGATTGATCTTCCTACGTCTCTCTTGGGTGTAACTTCTATCCTGAATTTGGGGATAACTATTTTCAGGATTTTTGTCATGGCTTCTGTTATCTATGTCTGTATCCCTTGCCAAAATACTGTTTAGTTTGAGCTTTCTTTTGAACTTTATAAAAATGGAATCATCTGTATGAATTCTTTCGTTATTTGTTTTTACTTCTACAATTGTGAATTCAGCCACAAGAAGAGTGTAAATGGAATTCATTAATTTGTATTGTAGGATTGTGTTTTAGTTTGAGTATTCCACAATTAATACTATCTGCTTCCTTTGATGGAGTTTGGGTTGTTTCCAGTTTAAGGCTATTAGAGCCAATGATAATACCATTATTTTACATGTTTGCTAGGAAAATTTCCTATGAAGGCTTTTCTAGTATATATACATGGATTATTGTGGTGGGTTTTAGAGGTGTGAATATTTAACTTTATAGTTAAGGCTAGATTTTTTTTTTTTTGAGACGAAGCCTCAAGCTATCCCCCTGGGTAGAGTGCCATGGCATCACAGCTCATAGCAACCTCCAACTCCTGGGCTCAAGCAAGTCTCCTGCCTCCGCCTCCCAAGTAGCTGGGATCACAGGCGCCCGCCACAACGCCGGGCCATTTTTTGGTTGCAGCCATCATTGTTGTTTGGCGAGCCGGGCTGGGGATTTGAACCCGCCACCTTAGGTGTACGTGGCTGGCGCCTTAGCCGATTGAGCCACAGGAGCCGAGCCTCTTCTAGCTATTTTTAAATACACAATAGACTATTGTTAACTATTGTCTCCTTATTGCACTATTGAATACTAGAATTTACTCCTTCTAGCTAACTGCTTTTTTTTTTTTTTTTTTTTTTTGCAGTTTTTGGTTGTGGCCGAGTTTGAACTCACCATCTCTGGTATATGGGGCTGGCACCCTACTCCTTTGAGCCACAGGCGTCGCCCTAAGTGCATTTTTTTATCCATTAACCAACTTCTCTTCACCACCCCTTTCCCCCACTTCTATTAACCATGATTCTACTTTCTATCTCCATGAGATCCACTTTTTTAGTGGCCACATTTGTGCAAGATGTGATATTTATTTTTCTGTGCCTCGCTTATTTCACTTAACATAATGTCTTCCAGTTCCACCCATTTTTTTTTTTTTTTGCGATAGAGTCTCACTATGTCACCCTTGGTAGAGTGCTGTGGCATCACAGCTCACAGCAACCTCAAACTCTTAGGCTTAAGCAATTCTCTTGCCTCAGTAGGCAATTCTCTCAAGTAGCTGGGACTACAGGTGCCTGCCACAACACTCAGCTATTTTTTGGTTGCAGTTGTCATAGTTGTTTAGCAAGCCCCGGCCAGGCTCAAACCCTCCAGCTTCAGTGTATGTGGCTGGCACCCTACTCACTGAGCTACGAGCACCAAACCATCCATGATTTTATTTTTTATGGCTGGATATTATTCCATTGTGCAAATTTACCATATTTTGTTCATCCATTCATCTGTTGATGGGACACTTAGATTGACACCATATCTTGCCTATTGTGAATAGTGCTGCAATGAATTTGGTAGTGTAGATATCTCTTCCATACACTGATTTCCTTTCTTTCGGATAGATACCCAGCAGTAGGATGAATTTTATTATTCCCATTTTACAAAAGAGAAAACTGGGACACAGAGAGATTAAGTGACTTGCCCAAGACCTCACAGCTACCAAGTGACAGAACCAATGGAGTAGAATCCAGATCCACATGTTTAACTATTATGCCACGCTGTTTCCAAATGATCCTTGTACTATGCTTGTCACATCAGAGGTTCCCCAAAACAAGGGATATGCTGCAGTTTTCCAAACAGCTTACTAATGCAGAATACTTCCTTCTTCACTAATGCTAGAAAAATAAGGTTTCACTTCAATGTAATTTTAAGATCAGATTTCAGAGCTTGAGCTTAAAAAATGTATTATGTACTAAGAAAATACGACATTTTGATTAAGAATTGTTAAACATTAAAATGTTTTTATTATAAACTAAATAAATTATTAACTACGAATGACATTAACTACAAAGAAAAAATCAAGTTCTTTATGCATCATTAGGAACAAAACTTTATATCCTCATCTACACAAACTCCAGTTCCAAACTTTCAGCACTGTCTTTAAAACATCCACCTGACAATCTTTAGGTGTCTCAAGACCAAGGAGTCATCCAAACTCAGTACACTAACTTCCACCATCCCCACACCCATCAGCTGCCTCTCACGTTCCCAGTTTCACAGAATGGCTCCACTGGCCCCCAGGGTACCCAAGCTAGTTATCACTTGGGCTCATTTCTTGCCACATCCAGTCACAGAACATTCTAGAATTCATTCTGTTCTCTCCAACCTTGCTGCCCCTGCTTTTCCTCAGGCCCTTGCCATATCTCCCCTAAGCTACTATTCCAAAAACCTCCCAACTGACTCCCAGCTTTTGTCATCTCCAACTCAGCACTGCTGCCAAAGTAATCTTTCTAAAACAAAATCTGATTATGTTACTTCCCTGTGTAGAATCTTTGTCTTCAGGATAAAGTGTAAAATCCTTCCTAGAACATACAAGGTTCTTTATTATCTGCCCTCTGACTACCTTCCCTGCTTTGTCTGAGGTTGTGCCCCCACACATCTCACATGAGGCAAACAGAGCAACTTGGAACTTCCCAAACAGTGCTGCTCTGTCTGCCCAGAATGCAATTCTCTCATTTGCCCATCTGGCAAACTCCTACTCATTTTTTTAGACCAGCTTAAAACTCAGAGTTCAACATGCATTTCTCTGGGCTTCCACAGCGTTTTGCACCTTTCGCTATTGTAACACTTATTCAACATGACACAATTATTTACTTGTATGTTTGCCTTTCCCAGACAACAAGGAAACTTCTAGGGTTCTGTATCTTATTCATCACTGTATTCCACTTATTGAATGAAAGAATTTCTCAGGATTTAAGCAAGAATATCCAAACTCCTTTTGATAAATGCTCATTGTGTGAATCAAAGCAGGCATACAGGCCAAATTCCATTTCAACAAATGTCTTTAAATTAAAAATCTTTATACATCAAAACTACTTGTTACATTTGTGTGCCCACATATTTTAACACAATGCAACATTTTCAAAAGATACATTAGACCATCAACTAATCTATCTCTTGACTGTTTCTATAATAGATATTAAAGTTATTTAATTCTCCTTCATTTAGTGGTCTTTAACCTTTTGTGGGTCACAGATGAATTTTAGTAGTATTTGTCTATCATTTCTTAAACTCAGACTCACTTTTGATAAACTTAAAAATCACACATACCCTTGGAAATTCTGAAATTCTCCAGAATGGCATAATCCTCAGACTCAACAAAAGTAAAAAAAATAAAATAAAATAACTTTCTATGTGATAGGAATTCTCAGGCTCACAAAAGATGCAGCCAAGATAGTGTTAAGCTTTGCTCTCAGGCAGTCTGTATTACTAAAATAGGCATTTTCCTTCTGTCACCACATATAAACACTATAACATTAAATATGCTTTTTCAAACTGCATACATCCCAAGAAAATTTTTACTGGGATGAAGAAGGTGGAAATGTGCTGACATCTGTCTCCCTCACCTTTGAGAATTTTATGAGAGAAATTTGCAGGAAACAAATGAAAAATGCAAATAGGAAAAAAAATCCCGTTTCCTCACATATAACCCCCATGAGCACATGTTTCAACTTCACTTTAAAATAATTTGAAATTATAGCTAGAAGTACCTTCTTTTAAACTAAAGTTCTTTGTCCTTACAAAGACAAAGGGTTAAATTTAAAAAAAAAAAAACAGCTGGCAGCTTGCCACTGGCTTTGGGTTAGGGGGAGGATAGAGTAGGAAGGAAAAACAGAGGAATAAGTGCTGATTTCTTACCCTGCCACATGGCCATCTTGATCCTATCCTCTTCCACCCTGGGGTCACAGGCCCAGAGTTTCCCAGAGCCCCTCAGTTTTGTAGAAAGTTGATGTAATGGCAACTGTGTGGTCCTTTCTACAAGGTGCTAAAAGCTCCAAACCTGAAAATGTAAATAGGAAAAAAAAAACATTTCAAATGTTGGAAAATTATCTCCTGCCTCTCTCTGAACCTCTCTTTCAGAGACATGAAGACATAGTAGTGTCAAGTTTCCCCCTAAGCAGCAAGAAATTGCTGAAGAAAGAATGGAGAGCAACCAGGAGAACTGGAGTCACTTAATGTTGCTGCTCAAAGCTGTACAATTCTGCACAAATCACTGGAGCTTTAGTAAATGGGCTTCTAAATCTCCACAGATAGGTGGTTAGATGAGATCTCTGTTAAGTCTTTCCTATCTTGAAGCTCCACACTTTAGGGACTGAAGAGCAGCATTAATATCCAATGCCTGATCCAATCACTAAAACACCCAACTTTACATTTAAAAATCGGCAGAGAGAAATTTTTGTCAATAAAGTTTTGAAATAGATTTTGAGTAGGATAAAAAAGAAAGTATAATAAAATTAAAATGTGATGATACCCTTTGAATGGTAGTTCTTCCTCCCTGCTTCATTATACTTTCCTGCATTTTGAAAATTTCTTACAGTGAGTGTACATTGCTTTTGTAATCAGCAGGAAAATGAACCAAAGGAAGAAATGTAAAAATAGAATACCAATTTCAAGAAACCCAAATTAATTCAGCTAATTCCTATTGTTAAGAATTGTCTTAGGACAATACTATTTGCAAGAATGTGAAAGAAGCTAGAAATGGGAGAAAAAATGAGAGGTTTGATTCCTAAGTTTAATATATTAAACACTCTGCTTGTCCATTTAAACAAGTTCTCAGTTCATAAATCTGTCTTTCTTACTTAGCATATGAGCCAATGTGCTCTTTCTAAGAAAGTCTTTGAGTTTTTGACTGGGGAACATCAAAGTAGACTGCTATTTCCATGGCTTTTATATAACCAACACCTCCAACCCTGAAGTGAAAGCGCTTTAGCACAAACACTGAAGGCAAATACTAACGTGAGAATCATTGTGCCTCTCTTTAATGACAAAAAAATTAATGCGTGTACACCAGCCCCCTCAAACAACAGTACTTTGGATAATTAGAGTTTCACGAAGTCCAAGAAATCTAAGAACTCACAAAGTCCCAGAACGAATTCACCAGGAAAAGGTGCACCAATAACTTATCTGGAACCTGGGACAAGTTTGTTTTGGTTTGCCTTTTCTTTTCTCCTATTTCGCGTACGGTTAAGAAGTACTGTTCTGCGCCTTGGGAGCACGGTGAAATTTAACATTTCTGAAGTTAAACTTGTAGTTGTTAATAAATGTATGAAGCTTATGTAAAGTGGGATTGTACTGGCTTTTTATGCGCCAAACTGCTGGATTTCCCTTACTTAACTCAGGGCAGCTTCCACTGACGTTATCACACGGACACACGCACAACTTCACTTGGAACTCCAAGCAACGTTGCTCTGAAATGTTAGTAAAGGCAAACGCACGCATCAATGTATAGGTAAAGCTTTCGCCTTGCGGGTAAAGGCGCTCAAGAAGAAAGCTCGAAAGTCTAAAGAGAACCAGCTACGCACGTTAAGTGGCAAAAGGAACAGGCACAACAACTAACTACTTTTCCAAGTTTGGACCCAACCTCGCTAAGACCCATACAAACCGCCTGAGGAAGAAGAAACCGAGTCTCAACTGCGCTTTATCAACTCAAGGCCCCCTGCCCCAGTACTGAAAAGGCGACGCAGGCTGCTAACCTCCCCGATTCAAAAGCAGGGCGGGATTGGCGCCGCTCCGCAAGGAAACTTCGCACAGGCAGCCCAGGGACCCTTCTCCGAGAACAGGGCTGGGCTCCCGGGAAGATGCCGCCCGGTTCAGACTAGAACTAGCCTGTCTACCTCCTCCGAGGGCTGGGCGGAGGCGTCTGGGACACCGGGAACCCCAGTCTCCAGGGGGCCAAGCCAGCCGGGGAGTGCTTCCCCTGTGTCGCTGCGCTCCAGAGGATACTCCGGGTGCGGGCTGGGGGGCAGCAGCCCGTAAAGGACCTGTTGGGGGAAGAGACAGCCCATTTGTCTTTACCTGTCACTAAAGTCAGGAGGCGCGGTGCCCGTGTTCACTGCCGGTGGACAGCGCGCTGGATCTGCTCTGGCGTCCAGGACACTAAGTTGAGCTAGCGCCCCACGTAGCCGGCAGAGCTTCATTCACACAGCCCAACCCAGGAGGAGGGGGAGCAGAGCGGGCGCGCGGTTCATGTGACAGGCGCCTCGCGAGTATCGGATCAGTCCAGCCCGCGTTTGCGCGTGCGCGCCACCACGGGCCCTCACCTAGCACCCTGGCCCAGCCAAGGAGGTGGGAGACGCGGGGCAAGGAGAGGCTGCTGGGCGGAGCTTCAACCCGCGCAACCTCAGTAGGTCGGCCATGCTTGCTGCCATATTTAATGAGCACTGGGCGGTCCTAATCCAGTGCGGGGCGTGTCCAACTGTATATAGTCCTCTGTTTCCAAGCTGCAGTACCTTTTTTTGTTTGTTTTTTTGAGGCAGAACCTCAAGCCTTCACCTGGGTAGAGTGTGGCATCACAGCTCACAGCAACCTCCAACTCCTGGGATCAAGCGAGTCTCTTGCCTCAGCCTCCCAAGTAGCTGGAACTACAGGCGCCTGCCACAACGCCCGGCTATTTTTTGGTTGCAGCCATCATTGTTTGGCGGGCCCAGGCTGGATTCGAACCCACCAGCTCAGGTGTAGGTGGCTGGCTCCTTAGCCACTTGAGCCACAGGCACTGAGCCCACTTTTTTGTTTTATCTTCAGAATGAAACTGTTTGTCCTTACCTTCTGTCCCACAAAGTAGTAGTAGAAACCTAATACTAGTAACATTAGATCACATATTTTGAGTTGCTTCTTAAATGCTAGGCACAAAAAAAAAATGCTAGGCACAGATCTAAGCCCTTTACTTTTCTCATCTAATGCTTGCAATAACCCTAGGGGTATGTACCATTATCTCTCCATTTTTACTCATAAGAATACAGAGGCACAGAAAGGTTCAATAACATAGGAATAGTGATGCTTTTACCAGCCAACTTGATCCTCATAGGAACATTGGAAAATCTATACCTCAGTTATCAGTACTGTATTATCTCCATTTTAATCATCACAAAACAGAGGCTTAGAAAAGCGAAGCACAGAAATAGCAATCCAACCTAGGTATATCTGACTCCAAATCCCTTGCCCTGGTATTGGAAGAAACGACCCCTTGTTTTAAAAAAGTGAAAATTCACGCCAAATGGGATGTGTCGACGTACTTTCTTAAAATGATCCAGCTACTTAGTTATTTGTGGAATTAGAACTAGAATCCACAAAATCAATTCAAGTAATCTAACTAGAACCCAGATACTCTAATTTAGAGTCTACTGTACTGCAGTGAACAATTCTGAATGCAGTGTACAAAATATGTTTCCCAGTCCAATCAGTGTAAGGCCACCAGGGACAAATCTGTAATCCAACAAAGTCAGGCTTTTGACTCATTGTAATAAAGGAAACTGCACACCAGAGAAACTGTAATTATCTCATCAAATAAAGAAATAAAAACAGTTAATATAGTATTTAGGGGAAGGTGGAAGTTCGGTGAATTTTAAACAAAACGCTGTTTTGGTAAACTCAAAGCAGAGCAGGGACTGTGTCACCTGGGGTTACCATCAAGTCTGGACTGGGAATGGAACCCAGAGCTCGGTTTCCTTGGGAACTACAAAATAAAAATAGATGTGGAGTGTTGTGTCCAGATACCCCTTATCTGAAACTCTGCACCTGGGTTAGAAATTGAGGCTGCTTCTCCATGTCAAAGAAATTTATGTCCTCTAGACAAATGTGGGATGTCTTATTCTTAGTGATATTATTTCAAGCAGAAAACTTTCTGATAATCTATGATTTGAGAGAACAAATTTTCCCAGTGAATAAAAAAGTGGTGATCTCTCGAATAAGGATGTTAGTACCACTTACAGCTGCAGCATGTCTTTGGAAGAAATATTGTTCTCTGTTTAGTTTGCAGCTGGCTTTATCTGTGTGTTATTCCAGCCCGATGATTTTGGCCATATTTTTGCTTTCTCAATCCAAAATAATTTTTATTTTCTTACTCGGTAACATTTAGTCCCTCACTTCAGGAACTTAACAGTGTTTGTGATAGCCACAAGTAACCAGAAAGAATCAAGGCAGTCCTTCAGTAAAGGTAAATCCAAGTGGGATTAACACCTTTAGCAAAACTGTGCAGGCAAGTAGTTTTCTGTGAGGGCCTGTGAGTAGTCCTATGTGATCGAAACTTAGGGTATGGAAGTGTAGGGGAGTTGGTAGGAGATATAACCAGAAAGTAAATTGAGGCCCAGTTTTGGAGGATCCTGAATATTGGACCAATACTTGTACTTAATTCAGAAAGTAACTGAGAAAGAATTGAGTTTTTTGAGCAAGCAATCCCCCTTTTTATTTAAAGTCTTCTTTAAGAAAGCAAATCTGGGGTGATTATTCAAGGCGAAGTTGGTTTGTTTGCTTGCTTTTATTTTTTACCCCATCATTGCAGGATAGAAGAAACCGGAGCTTATTTGTAGGTTAAGCAGGAAGAGCCACTAGTGAAATAGAAATCGAGGAGGCAAGAAAAGGAGAGGATAAGTAATGGAGTAAAATACTTGGACGGATAGAAATGAGATCCAAAATACAAGCTAACCTTGGAAAAGACGCTTCTTCTTCTGATACAAAAAGGGCGCGGAGGGGTTAAAGGACGATCTGATTGGAAGCAGACTTGTCATGAAGCTGCCTCTGCGGAACAAGCATGTTGGCTTTACTTGGAATACTGTAGTTTTCTTTGGGAGAGCTAGGGCAGTGTGGAGAGGACCCAGGGAAAGGGAAATTATGAGAGTAATTTGCAGTACACCTATATTACCACTTGGTGTCGCAAATGACCGCTGACAGTTTGAAGAACACCAGTTGGGGATTATATTTTTTAAAATGTACGTTTGAAAAAAAGCACATTTTATCTTTCGCGAATTGCAAAACAAAACAGTTATGAAAGTGGGCTCTGGAACCAGACTAATTGGGCTAAAAACAAACCGTACTTAGACACTCAATAGCTGTGTCACCTTGTTCAAATTATTTAATTTCACTCTGTTTCAGGTTTCTTATCTGTAAAATGAGATAATAGGAATAAATATATTAATAGATGTAGAATAGTTGAAACAGATGAAGTGATCAATAAATGTTATATAGCATTACTTTTGATGATGATGATGATGAATAAGGTTCCTTCAGTCTTTGGATCCCCAAGCTTTGCAGGAGCTATTTGTGTGGTATTAATGCTTATACAACAATATATTTCAAAGATGAAGTAGTTAGAGCAGTGATTTTTCAACTAGTGTGCCATGAAAGGATCTTAGGTGTGCCAGAAAAATTTTAAAGATCATTAAATTATTTTCTAAAGCTGTTCAAAGCACAGTACATACTTTATTTTTCTACTCTCTCCTTTTTTTTTTTTTTTGAGACGGAGCCTCAAGCTATCCCCCTGGGTAGAGTGCCATGGCATCACAGCTCATAGCAACCTCCAACTCCTAGGCTCAAGCGAGTCTCCTGCCTCCGCCTCCCAAGTAGCTGGGACCACAG
>CAUYQV010176807.1:0-19410 GCA_963574575.1 Galagoides demidoff | reverse complement strand
TTATTCTATGTAGTGCTACTACTTTTTAAAAAACTATCAAATTGACAATTGAAATATTATTTTAGGGCTTGGCGCCTGTGGCTCAAGCGGCTAAGGTGCCAGCCACATATACCTGAGCTGGTAGGTTCGAATCCAGCCCGGACCCACCATACAACAATGATGGCTACAACCAAAAAATAGCCGGGCGTTGTGGTGGGCGCCTGTGGTCCCAGCTACTTGGGAGGCTGAGTCAGGAGACTCAGCTTGAGTCTCTGTATCAAAAAAAAAAAAACATTGCCCAGCTATTTTCTTGTTGTAGTTGTCATTGTTGTTTAGCTGGCCTGGGCTGGGCTCAAACCCGCCAGCCTTGGTGCATGTGGCTGGCACTATAACCACTGTGCTATAGGTGCCAAGGGCCCCCCCCACCATTTTTTTTTTTGAGACTGAATCTAACTATGTCACCCTTGGTAAATTGCCATGGCATCACAGCTCACAGCAACCTCCAATTCTGGGGCTTAAGCAATTTTCTTGCCTCAGCCTCCCAGTAGCTGGGACTACAGGCGCCTGCCATGAATTGTGTTTCTCTTTCAAGTGGGCATGTAGTTGTTTTTCTATTGGTTTCATATAGTATTTAGAACATTGGATACTTGTTTTTGCATTCTTATTTCAACTCTATCCAGGTTAATGTAAAAGATGTAAAGTCACCATCTTTTTTTAATGGCTGAATGGTATTCCGTGGTATACATATACCACACTTTATTAATCCAGTCACGTGATGATGGGCACTTGGGTGCAGCCACATCTTAGCAATTGTGAATTGAGCTGCCATAAGCATTCTAGTGCACATGTCCTCACTGTAAAATGATTTTTTTCTTCTGGGTAGATACCTACTAATGGGATTACAGAATCAAATGGAAAGTCTACTTTTAGGTCTTTGAGGGTTCTCCATACTTCTTTCCAAAGAAGCTGTATTAGTTTGCAATCCAACTACTTTACCACAGTTTAAATAAGGTACATTACATTGTGATCTATGCAATGATAGAAAAATACTCAAAAGAAAACTAAAAACTAGGCTCAGCGCCCGTAGCTCAATGAGTAGGGCACTGGCCATATACGCCCAGGACGGTGAGTTCAACCCCTGTTAAACAACAATGACAACTGCAACCAAAAAATAGCTGGGCATTGGGGTGGGTGCCTGTAGTCCCAGCTACTCAAAAGAATCACTTATGCCCAAGAGTTTGAGGTTGCTATGAGCTGTGATGCCATGGCACTGTACCAAAGGCGACATAGTGAGTAAGATGTCTCAAAAAAAAGAAGAAAACTAAAAACTAAAAAATCCACCCATTTTAGTTGTATAATTCAATGATGTTTAGTACGTTCATAGAAGAAATTTCTCTTTTCAGATGCTTCCAAATCCTGCTGTACTCCTCAGGGCTGCCCCTGAGCTACCAGGTGACGTTCCTTTGGCCTTGTACTCTTTCTGGGACCTCCTCCCTCCAGCTCCACCTAGCTTTGAAGGATAGACCTCCCTTTCTTCTGGAAAGCACTTCCCTCAGATAAAATCTAAATCTTCCACCAAGAACCAAGTCTAAAGTCACAGCCCCCAGGCCACCTTCTGTGATCCCTTTCACATCTATAGAGAATGACAGAGGGAAATTCCCAGAGGGTGGGTAGTCCCCTGGGAAAGGGAGAGACAGCTTCCTTCAGATTGGAGGCTTAATGCATACTGTTTGTCTGGACTTCACACTTAATCTAAGGTGTGGAGGCTCCCCTGGAGCTTTCCCTCCCTTATAGAGCTTGGCCCTCCCTTTTTGGTCTCTATGAGGAGGAATCCTTCCCCAGACCTCTTGGCTTGACCAGGATCCATTTGCCTAGTAGAAGTGCCCTAATGCAGTGCCCAGGGCCAGTGTATTTTTTAGGACTGCTGGGCCTAACGTGCATATTGGGACCTTATCCCTGCTATACCTTATAGGGTCCACATCACCACCTCCGTCTAAAAAGAATACTGTCCTAGGGCAGTGCCTGTGGCTCAAAGGAGTAGGACACTGGCCCCATATGCCGGAGATGGCAGGTTCAAACCCATCCCCCTCCAGCCAAAAACTGCAAAAAAAAGAGTACTGTCCCTTTGGGCAGCGGCTGTGGTTCATTGGGTAGGGTACCGGCCCCATATATCTAGGGTGGTGGGTTCGAACCCAGCCCCAGCCAGCTAAAACAGCAGTGGCAACTGTAACAAAAAATAGCTGGGCATTGGGTTGTGGTGGACGCCTATAATCCTACCTACTCAGGAGCCCGAGGCAAAGAGAATTGCTTAAGCCAAAGAATTGGAGGTTGCTGTGAGCTGTGACGCCACAGCACTCTACCAAGGGCAACAAAATGAGACTCTGTCTCAAAAAAAAAAAAGAATATTGTTCCCTCTACCTTGTCATATTTCTTTACTCCTTCAACTCTTACTTGGAGGCTTACGCTAAGTTGCAGAATGACCGTTTTTGAAGTTGGTTTTCTACAGAGCTTGTGGTGAACTCTTTGGGGAAAAGGGTAGTGCCTCCATCCCCAGTGCTATCGATTTTCTGCTGTGGCTCAGGCATAAACACCACCTCCTAAGAGACAGATGTGCCTGCCAGCCATGAAAGTTATGAGAAACAGATGTGCTTACAATCTTACAATCTGTTCCTGGAGTCCACCTCAGTGGAGAAACATAGACTCAGGGAGCAGCCCTCTTGAAGGGGCACTGAGGGCTTAGATATAGGGAATGACCCAGTCAGTGTGTCCAGCCTTTGCACTTGGTACATCCCATTCTCACAGCAGTGAAGGGGTCACCCCCTTCTCGATTGGACACAAAGACAACGTTCCTGGATTCCAGGAGAATACATCCTTTTATTCCCACTGCCTTTGGAAGGAAAAGTCGTGCTTTTTCTTTTCTTTTTTTTCTGAGACAGAGTCTCATTATGTCGCCCTGGGTAGAGTGCTGTAGCATCACAACTTACAGCAACCTCCAATTCTTGGGCTTAAGTGATTCTCTTGCCTCAGCCTCCCAAGTAGCTGGGACTACAGGCGCCCACCACAACACCTGGCTATTTTTTGGTTGTAGTTGTCATTGTTGTTTGGCAGACCCAGGCTGGATAAGAACCCTCCAGCTCCAGTGTATGTGGCTGGCTCCCTAGCCACTGAGCCACAGGTGCTGAGCAGAAGTGGTGCTTTTTCATTCACTTGCTCCACAGTATGTCCATTGCCTCAGTTTCATCTCCTATAAAAATGGAGGCATTATAGTGCTTCCCTCATGAGCCTATGGTGAAGAGCAGAGCAGATGAGATAATGCATGTAGAGTAATAAGCCCAGGGTCTAGGACATCACACAGGCTTAATTTGTGGTATCTATTATTTTTATTATTATTAATTTAATAAAAACTGATGAGCACAGCACTATCCTTGGCCTATCTTGAAGGACAGGCAGATCTCTTGGTTCATTCCACAAGCAATTTCTGAATGTCCATCTCATCAGCCTGCCTCAGTGAATGGGGCCTTCCCAGTGATTCCTGAATTCTCTTGGAGGTTGTTGCTCAGTGTCTTCCAGGTAATGAGCTGTCCCTGCCTACTAAAATGACTCCAGGTAACTGGGAACAAAACTGAGTCTTGGGAGAGGATCAGTGACTTCCCTGAGGCAGGGACTAGAATCCAGGTCCTGTTCCCTAGGCTAGGGTGGTTGTTCTTGCTATGGGCTTACTTTTGGCATTAGATTGGCAAGAGTCCAACTCCATAGTGAGGCTGACACAGAACCATAATTACCAATGGATATCCCTGAACTCACACATTATGTAAGAGGTTTTGTATGGCCAATCCTGTAAAGCAGGCCTCGGGAAACATTGGGTTTTTTTTGTTTTTTGCAGTTTTTTTTTGGCCAGGACTAGGTTTGAACCTGCCACCTCTGGCATATGGGGCCAGTGCCCCACTCCTCTGAGCAACAGAGACCACCCAGGGAAACTTTTTTTTTTTTTTGAGACAGAGACTCAAGCTGTCCCCTGGGTAGAGTGTTGTGGCATCACAGCTGACAGCAACCTCCAACTCCTGGGCACAAGCGAGTCTCCTGCCTCCGCCTCCCAAGTAGCTGGGACCATAGGCCCCACCACAGCACCCAGCTATTTTTTTTTTTTTTGGTTGCAGCCATCATTGTTGTTTGGTGGGTCCGGGCTGGATTCGAACCTGCCACCTTAGGTGTACGTGGCTGGCGCCTTAGCCGCTTGAGCCACAGGTGCCAAGCTGGAAACGTTTTTTTAAACAGTTCAGAAAATAAATATTTTAGGCTTCAGGCCTCTGTCTCAAGTACTCCACTTGGCCATTGTAGGAAGAAAACAGCCCTAGATGGTACTTAAGCCAATAAGCATGGTTGTGTTCTACCATGCTTTTATTAGAAATAAAAGTTTAGAAACTTTTATTTCTAAACACTGAAATGTGAACTTCATACAACTTTCACAGGTTTGATTTTTTTATCAACCATTAAAAAATGTAAAAGCCGGCTCGGTGCCTGTGGCTCAATCGGCTAAGGCGCCAGCCCCGTACACCTAAGGTGGCGGGTTCGAATCCCCAGCCTGGGCCCGCCAAACAATGATGGCTGCAACCAAAAAATGGCCGGGCGCTTGGGAGGCAGAGGCAGGAGACTCCCTTGAGCCCAGGAGTTGGAGGTTGCTATGAGCTGTGATGACATGGCACTCTACCCAGAGGGATAGCTTGAGGCTTAGTCTCAAAAAAAAAAAATGTAAAAGCCGGCAGCACCCATGGCTCAGGGCACCGGCCACATACACCCAGGCTGGCAGGTTCAAACCTGGCCCGGGGCCAGCTAAAACAACCATGACAACTGCAACTAAAAAATAACCAGTGTTGTGGCGGGCACCTGTTGTACTCCCGCCTACTTGGGAGGCCAAGACAAGAGAATACCTTGAGCCTAGGAGTTGGAGGTTGCTGTGAGCTATGATGCCACAGCACTCTACCCAGGGTGAGAGCTTGAGGCTCTGTCAAAAAAAAAAAAAAAAAGAAGAAGAAAGTAAAAACCTATTTTTAGTTCACAAGCTGTACAAAAACAATGGACCTCTGCTCAGCTCAGCTCAGCTTAAGGGAAGTAGAATCCATTCTTTGATTTTAGGATTAGGGACTGGAAATAGATAGGAAAAGCTATTATTACTCCAAAGGGAGCCTGAGGCCTTACCAACAGCAGAGAGAAGGAAGGGTCAGTTAATCTAGGTGGGGCACTTCTAGGTGAGGCGTGGAAAAAAACCCTTCCTGGTGAGGGACTTAGAAAATTTTATAAACCAGTTTTCTTTCTTTCTTTTTTCTTTTTCTTTCTTTCTTTCTTTTTTTTTTTTTTGAGACAGAGTCTCTCTATGTTGCCTCAAGTAGAGTGCAGTTGCGTCACAGCTCACAGCAACCTCAGACTCTTGGGCTTGAGCGATTCTCTTGCCTCAGCCTGCCGAGTAGCTGGGACTACAGGCGCCCGCCACAACGCCCGGCTATTTCTTGGTTGTAGTTGTCATTGTCATTTGGCGGCCCAGGCTGGATTCGAACCTGCTAGCTCTGGTGTACGTGGTTGGTGCCCTACCCGCTTGAGCTACAGGCGCCAAGCCTATAAACCAGTTTTCTTACCTGTAAGGGACAATGATCCTTACCTCCAAGAATTGTTAAAAGGATCGAGGGAGACAAAGGATGGCAAACCGTTTTGTAAAATGCAAAAGTTTATTCACCGAAATGTTTCCACAGATGCTTACACTGTCTTTATTGCTGAGAAGCCTACGTACAAAGTTTGACGGGACACTGCCCCTTTAAATCCTCCCCAAGCTCTTAAAGTAGTAGGAGGAGTCAGCACATGCGCATTCCTTCCTGGGACTGGCTCTCCAGCAACAGCCGTCCCAGAACCTGTAGAAGGGAGGTCGACGATCCTCCTACACGGAAGTTGTACGCAAGCGTATATCATGATTGAGAGCACTATATCGTGCGGAGAGTACAGTCCCTTTTTCGCGCCCGAAGGCTCCGCCCCCTACAGCCAATCAGTAGGTCTCGCCCTTTGCAATGACCAATAGTAATGAGCGTGGGGGGCGTGGCTGGGTGCCCAGGGGCGCGGCCTGGAGCTGAGAGAAGCGGCGGGGCAAGCCGGGGGCTCTAGTGAACAGCGCAGCCGGAGGGGATCGCCGGCTGGCGGCGAGCGGAGACAGCCCAGGCCCGGAGGTCTCCGAAATGTCACGATGGCTGTGGCCATGGTCAAACTGTGTGAAAGAGCGGGTTTGCCGCTACTTGCTACACCATTATTTGGGCCACTTTTTCCAAGAGCACCTCAGCCTGGACCAGCTCAGTCTGGATCTGTACAAGGGCAGTGTTGCCCTGCGGGATATCCACCTGGAGATCTGGGTAAGGAGTCAAGCCCAAGCCCAGGAAAGTGCAGAGGGTGGGAGCGCAGCGACCTAAGGCACATGGCGAAAGGGTCAGGTTGGCAGACCTGCCACCAGGTGTAGCGAGGCCGGGGAGTCCAGCCCTCTCCAAGTGTCCGACGCATCCCAGCGGGTCGCTTCAGTTCCTTGCCAGAGCCAAAGCAGGGCGGGAAAGAGTACCTGTCTCCACTTCACTGAGGAGCTGAGATTGGGGAGGAGGGTGTCACTTGTCTGGAGAATAATAACAGCATATGCACTTAAGTTTGGGGGCTGAGTTTAAGGAGGGTGGTACTGAGGAGCTAAAGAGTGAGTGGAGAGGAACATAGGAACTGTGGGCCCAGTGGAACCCGGCCAGGGCAGTGACAAGAGTTGGGGCTGAGGCAGCTGGTTAGGGAAGACTGGTAGGGGTCCAGAGCCCTGGAGAGGACACTTGTGGAAAATGTGCTCTAACCTCTTGACCCAGGGAGTGGGCAGGGTGGTGGGTGGGGTTGTCTCCGGATGTGGATGTCAACAACAGCGTCAGCACCAGTGTTGATCAACACCTCGTGTGACCAGCTTCTGCTGTGTACTTCCTGCTTTGGGGAGAGTGGGACAGGCAAAGCCAGTGGCTAGGATAGGGTTTGGGGGTCAGCATCCCTACCTGAAGAGGAGCTTGGCCTCAGAGAGGGAGAAGGCCAAGGGAGATGCTGAGGAAGCTGAGAGTAGTAAGTTCTGGGCCAGGCTTGAGGCTGGGGATGGTAAGGGGCCCTGACTCACAGCTCAGCTGACCTGAGGAGTTTCAAGGAAGCCACCAATTAAAGGGATGAGCCCAGGGCTTGTACTGGGTCAACCCTCTAAATCCAGAATAGCAGGGGTGGGCATAGGACTTCTCAGTTTTCTGGCAGGGCTCAGGACTCTGCAGGCTTAAGGGCAGACCAGGCCTTGGTGAGCACATGTGGCATAGGGGAATATAACCTTGAGCTCTGAATTGGGGTACCTCCCCATAGCCTGTTGTCTGAATTCTAGTTTAAGAAGCTCTCTCTGACCTCTGACCTCTGACGTCAACCTCCTGATAGATAGCCTAGACCTCTAGGCTGCCCCTATTTTCAGCTCCAGAAAACACTCTTAACTCTTCTGCCTTGTTCTCCCGTTTATTTGGTCTTGAGTTGGCTTCTAGCTAGGGTGCTTTCTGCCTCCAGGGGAGAATCGGGCCCAGGTGGAATAAAGGTGCTTTCTTGATAACCATCCCTCCTCCCAGCTGCTTGGTCTGCAGCCCCCACGTCAAAGGTCCCAAAAGAAGCTGAGTGTGCTTGGGGACTCTGAAGAAAAAGGCCTGGGTCCCAGGCCCTATGGTATACTGGGTGACTAGAATAGTCCTCTCTCTCTAGGCCTCAGTTTCCCTGTCTATGGGTTTCTAGGTGAGGAATTTGGCCTGGATCCCTATGACCTTCCAGCTCTGCCATGTGCTTCTTTATTTCTGGAGCCAACAAGTATTCACTGATGGCTTATTCACTGATGGCTTCTCCGGGAGGCACCACACAGAGTGCATGGGGTCACAGGGAGGAGGCAGATGGATTACTGATTTTAAGGAGATCCTAGGCTTTCAGAGATGTGACTGTAGTATAGACTTTTTAGCCAGGGCCTTGGAGAGGGTACAGCTTCGCCATGTGTTTGGGGTTTGGGGATCCCATCTGGCCTCTGGTTAGACCCTGTGAACACTTTCTTCTTGAACTCTGGGTTCAGCTATGGTGAACATGGGTGCTGCTGTGCACCACACACCTACCCTTCTTCCTCTTCAAACCTTCAGTTCTCTCCTCTTCTGATGGCCCAGGCTGGATTAGGCATCTCCCCCTATCCACGCTTGTTTATCTGGTGGGCACTGAGCCTGTGGCTGGAGCCTAACTAGACTAGGAAATAATATTTGCTTAGCCATATAGCCTTGGTGTCAGAATGTAAAAGGTGCTCAGTAAATATTGTTTGAATTGGGCTCGGCGCCTGTGGCTCAAGTGGTTAAGGCGCCAGCCACATACACCCAAGGTGGCGGGTTCAAATCCAGCCTGGTCCCGCCAAACAACAATAATGGCTGCAACCAAAAAATAGCCGGGCGTTGTGGCAGGCACCTGTGGTCCCAGCTACTTGGGAGGCGGAGGCAGTAGACTCCCTTGAGCCCAGGAGTTGGAGGTTGTTGTGAGCTGTGATGCTACAGCACTCTACCCAGGGGGACAGCTTGAGGCTCTGTCTCCAAAAAAAAAAATAGATATTGTTTGAATTGAATGGAGAGGGAGGGCAACATTTGAAAGAATGGGTGCCTTTGGGTGATGAAGTGATGGAGTAGACAAGGAGTAGAGAGCAAAATGAGCAAAAGAGGGATGAGATGAGGCACTCCCTCTCACCCTGGGGCCTGGGACCTACCTTGGGGCGTCATTCTGTTTCACCTTCACCATCAGCTCCATGTACCCTGAGGAGCTGCCAGTCTGCTAGCATGGCTCTGAAGGTTTTTCTTGGAGGTGAGAGGATGAAGAAGGGGGGAGTTGAGAAGATGGAGTCAGGAATAGTCAGAAAGAGTGTAAGCCTAGTACTGTGGAAGGCTGAGGCGGGTGAATCACTTCACTTGAGCTCAGGAGTTCTAGACCAGCCTCAGCAAGAATGAGACCCCCATCTCTTTTTTTTTTTTTTTTTTTAAGAGACAGAGCCTTACTTTATCATTCACAGAAGGGTGCTGTGGCGTCATAGCTCACAGCAACCTCCATCTCCTGGGCTTAGGCACTTCTGAGTAACTAGGACTGCAGGTGCCTGCCACAACGCCCAGCTATTTTTTGTTGCAATTTGGCTTGGGCCAGGTTTGAACCAGTCACCCTTGGTATATGAGGCCAACACCCTACCCATAGGTGTGAGCGAGACCCCATCACCCTACCCATGAGCCATAGGCGCTGCCCGAGACCTCATCTCTTAAAAAAAGTAAAAAAATTGGGCAGCACCTGTGGCCCAGTGAGTAGGGCTCCGGCCCCATATACTGAGAGTGGCAGATTCAAACCCAGCCCTGGCCAAACTGCAACAAAAAAATAGCCAGGCGTCATGGTAGACACCTGTAGTCCCAGCTACTCAGGAGGCTGAGGCAAGAATCACCTAAGCCCAAGAGCTGGAGGTTGCTGTGAGCAACACCATGGCACTCTACTGAGGGCAACAGGGTGAGACTCTGTCTCTAAAAAAAAAATCAAGCCAAGGTAGAAGCTTATAGGCAGTATGTGAAATAACGAGGGACAGGGAAACTCAAGAATTCTCTCCAGGGCAGAGTGGCTGGACTAGGCTGTGGCAGCCAACTGGATTTGGGAGTCCCTTGAGCTACTTTTGTCTCCTGCTTGCTTTCAGTCTGTGAATGAGGTACTGGAGTCAATGGAGTCACCTCTGGAGTTAGTGGAAGGCTTCGTGGGCTCCATCGAGGTGGCTGTGCCCTGGGCTGCGCTGCTCACCGACCACTGCACTGTGCACGTGTCAGGCCTCCAGCTCACCTTACAGCCTCGCCAGGGCCCAGGTGAGGGGAGGGTGAGGCAGGGGGTAGGTAAGTGGTAAGAGTGAGTCAGGCCAGCAGGAGCTGATTAAGCCTGCCTGCCTTGAGACCCTCTTCCTTTCTGCAGGTCCAGGGGCTGCTGACTCACAGACCTGGGCCTCATGTATGACCACAAGCCTGCAGTTGGCTCAGGAGTGTCTGCGGGATAGGCTACCCGAAACCTCTGAGCCACCACAGCCTCTAGAGGGGCTAGAGATGTTCGCCCAGACCATCGAGACTGGTGAGCAGGCCCCTCCTGGCCTTCCCCTCCATGACCCACAGGACAGGGGCTTCAGACAGCAGCACAGCCACTGTGCTACTGAGATAAGAAACTCTGCCTCCCCACGTGCTGCTTCACGTGACCTGACATTCCTCCCCCCCACAGTGTTGCGGAGGATAAAGGTGACTTTTCTGGACACAGTTGTGAGAGTAGAGCACTCGCCGGGTGATGGGGAACATGGAGTGGCTGTGGAGGTCCATGTGCAGAGGTAGGGATGGGCTGGGTAGGCTGGGTTGGCCTGGGATGGGCTGGTGAGGGGAAGGGGAGTGGGAGCTGTTGGATAGCCCTGCCCCTGCCCCTAGCCCCAGCCTAGGCTCTTAGGAAGTGGCAGGGTGGGTCCAGGTGGGCAGGTATGGTAGTAGGGTTGGGGAGGAAGGCTGTGTCAAAGGCCAGGTGGTATAGACCCATAGTGGTTGGGGTCCCAAGAACCAGTTTAGATGCTGAGAGCATAAGGAACATGGACAGGCCTGAGCCACCAAGCTGGATGCGGTGGTCTAGGATGGTCTGGGCTTGATGAAGCAGCTCTGCAGGCCAGGCTTCCTGACCCTGAGCACCTAGAGCAGAACACTGTGTGAAGAAAGGGCCTCCAGGCCCGGGGTGGCAGGGCGAGGCCTGACCTTATGCTCCCCAGACTGGAGTACTGTGATGAGGCAGTGCGGGACCCAAGCCAGGCGCCCCCAGTGGATGTGCATCAGCCACCTGCCTTCCTGCATAAGCTGCTGCAGCTGACAGGGGTCCGCCTGCACTTTGAGGAGCTCCCCCCACAGGTGGGCTGACTGATTCCCAGAGGCTCTTTCTCCTTCTAATCCCTTGAGCCTTCTGACCATTCCTGACTCCATCTTCTCAACTCCCCCCTCCAGGAAAAACCTTCAGAGCCACCCTTGCAGATTGGCAGCTGCTCAGGGTACATGGAGCTAATGGTGAAATTGAAACAGAATGAAGCCTTCCCAGGCCCCAAGGTGGGTCCCAGGCCCCTGGGGAAGAGGGAGTGTGCCTCCTTAGTGATGCTAATTACCCCAGGTCAGAGGAGACATGTCAAGTGGGGGAAATGGCTGCCTTCTTGGCAACTAGAGAAACTGAGGTTCAGAGATGTCGAGCTGTGGCCAGGTTCATACGGCTACTTGTAAGACAGCTTACCCTGGTAACTGGCATCCTGCTTCCCCAGGGTGAAGGGAGATAGGTGGTAGCTCTCAGAAAGGCTAGGGGATCAGTGTAGTCTCCATGGCTGCCCTCTTGGCCCCCAGTTGGAGGTGGTGGGACAGCTGGGCTCCTTGCACCTGCTCCTGACTCCGCGGCAGCTCCAGAAGCTTCAGGAACTGCTCAGTGCCATTAGCCTCACAGGTAAGGCCTCTGAGAGGTAGAGGGGGTTGGTAGGTAAGGCAAGCTGGCTAGCCTGGACTGAAGTATCGTCCTTTGCAGACTCTGAAGGCCTGGCTGACAAGCTGAACAAGAGCCGCCCACTAGGTGCTGAAGACCTATGGCTGATTGAGCAGGACCTGAACCAGCAGCTGCAGGCTGGGGCTGTAGCTGAGCCCCTCAGCTCAGAGCCCCCTGCCAGTCCCCTTCTCAACCTGGACAGCACTGGTGGGTGTGGGGTCAGACCCTGGTTGGAGGGGCAGCTAGTGTGGGTGCAAGAGTCTGGCAGCTGTCCCTAACACGCCTCACCTCACTCACAGACCTCTTCTTCTCCATGGCTGGCCTCACGAGCAGTGTGGCCTCCGCTGTCTCCGAGCTCTCCCTCTCTGATGTAGACCTGGGCTCCTCTGTGCACAGTGACATGGCTTCCCGCCGGCTCTCTGCCCAGGCTCACCCAGCTAGTGAGTTGGGGCACCAATACTCCACGGGCAGGAAGGGCTAGAAGAGGTACACTACTGCCCAAAGTGTACTTCTGTGCTGGTTGTCTGCCATCCCCTACTGCCTGTCCGCAGTACCACTTGGTGCTGTAGGACATTAGATACGTGCAGGAGACCCCCAGCGATGTTTGGGGGTCCACTATCTATGACTTGGTTCCCTGGGGACCAAACTCAGTGTAAGCCAGTGATGCAATGGACAGAGCCTAGGTGTGTAGGTCAGTGATCTTAGCTAAGCACTTAGTTTCCCCTTTTACAAAAATGAGACAGTAAGGTTGGACTTTACTAGGCCTTATGTTTTTTGTTTGTTGTTTGTTTTTTTGCAGTTTTTGGCCAGGGCTGGGTTTGAACCTGACACCTCTGGCATATGGGGCCAGCGCCCTACTCCTTTGAGCCACAGGTGCCACCCAAGGCCTTAATGTTTTGCTCAATGAGTATAGAGAGCTAATTGTGGGTCAGACACTAAGTGGGGCTTTATCACATCCAATCGTCCCAGCACCCTTGAGAGATTAAATTGAACCCAGGTGGAGGTTCTGGAATAGAGGTACTCTGTGGCCCTTACCTGACAAAGCACCCCCCCCAGAGCAGCATAATAGAGCAGTCTTGGCCTCCCATATCTGGCTGGCCCAGGTTTCTCCCAGTTCCCAGCCCAATGGTTACTTGTCATTCAACCAGGGGTCCTCATGAGCTCTCAGGAGCCCATGGTGAAGCCTCTATCCCCTCAGGCAAGATGGCCCCCACACCCCTCCCGGACACCATGCGTCCTGATTCGCTGCTGAAGATGACCTTGGGGGGTGTGACCCTGACCTTGCTTCAGACGTCTGCCCCATCTTCTGGACCACCTGACCTCGCCACTCACTTTTTTGCTGAGTTTGATGCCACCAAGGATGGGCCTTTTGGCTCCAGAGACTTCCACCACCTTCGACCGTGCTTCCAGAGGGCCTGTCCCTGTAGCCATCTCCGGTATAAGTCTGAGGCAGGGTCCTAAGGAGAGAATATCAGAGCCCCCCAGCCCCCCAAGGGGCTACCCTCTGATGCCTGTCTTCTCCCCAGGCTAACAGGCACTGCCGTGCAGCTGTCCTGGGAACTGCGGACAAGCGGCAGGAGCCGTCGGACAACCAGCACAGAAGTGCACTTTGGGCAGCTTGAGGTGCTGGAGTGTCTGTGGCCCAGGGGCTCTTTGGAGCCTGAGTACACAGAGGTAAGGGCAGAGGGAGTGTATGCAAGGCATGGTCTGGAGGTTTGGGTAGGCATGGGGGGATTTGCCTGACCCTGTTCACCTCTCGTGCCTTATCTCAGATCCTAAGCTTCCCCAGTAACCTGGGCTCCCAGGCCTCAGCTCGGCCCTGTGCTCACCTGCGCCACACACAGACCCTGCGCCGTGTGCCCAAGGTAACCCACCCCCCACTCCAGGCCTAGAGGCTATTGGTTGCTTCCTGTGGTGTGTTGATCCCATTCTGGCCTCCACCAGTGTCTCCCTGTTCCTCCTCAACCCCCGTTTCCCTTACTCTGTGCTCCAACTAGACCATACCTCACCAGGCAGGGGCCTTTGAGTCCCCACCTCTGTGTCCTATCCATGTCACTCTCTTAGCCCATTTGTTCCCTTATCCTGTCTCAACATGGCAACTCCTTGCTGGGCCTCTGGGAACCTAAGAGTGGCAAGCATTGAGTACCTTTTATTAAATAAACAAGCATGTGGTCTGTGCCAAGCAGAATGGTAAAGATGTCCTCAGTCTCCTCATGGGATTCTGCCCAAGGAGGCCTTATCCCGCCCTCATCCACAGCCACCACTGATATCGAACACCCTTACCCTCAGAGCCGACCCCGGCGCTCAGTTGCCTGCCATTGCCACTCAGAACTGGTTCTGGACCTGGCTGACTTCCAAGCGGATGTGGAGCTGGGGGCACTGAACCGACTTGCTGCCCTGCTGCACCTGGCCACCATGCCCCCCGAGTCAACTGCCAGCCTGCTGGTGAGATGCCCAGCCAGGCCAGGTGGGGGTGGAGAGCAGGGCCTTCAGTTTTTGGCCACAGTGGGAAGGGCCCTGGCAGCAGCTCTGACTGCCCTCCACCCACCCTCCCACAGACAGAGCCCCCTCTAATAGCTGAGCAGCAGACAGTGTTCCGGCTCTCAGCTCCCCGGGCCACACTGCGGTTGCGCTTCCCCATTGCTGACCTGCGGCCTGAGCGGGACCCCTGGGCAGGCCAGGCTGTGCGTTCTGAGCAGCTTCGACTAGAACTGAGTGAGCCCCAGTTCCGGTCAGAGCTTAGCAGTGGACCTGGACCCCTACCCCCCACCCGCCTGGAACTCACCTGCTCCGACCTTCATGGTAAGAACCCCTTGGGTCATAACCTGAGGCGGGAGGCTGAGGCCTTTGGGAGAGCTGAGCTCAGGACTTCAGAAGGGGCAGAGTCCCCGGTTGGAGCAGCCCCTGGCCCAGGCCCTTATCAGCTCTCCAGTCCACCAGCATTGCCTGTTCCTGGCCTTCTAGGCAATGGTCAGAATGGACCCTTTATCCCTGGCTACCTCAGACCATTGGTGTATGTGGGGTTAGTGGGGTACAGTTCTGACAACCTGGGCATTAGGGAAGAAATAGGAAGAGGCAGCAGTGGCAATTCTCCTCTCCCAATACCCTCCAGGTATCTATGAAGATGGAGAGAAGCCACCTGTCCCTTGTCTGCGTGTCTCCAAAGTCCTGGACCCCAAAAGCACTGGGCGCAAGTACTTCCTGCCCCAGTAAGTCAGGGTTCTGGAAGGGGCCTCAGAAGAGAAGGTTTTTGCTATTAGGGGTGGCAGGGGGCTGGCTTGGGACCAGGTTTTAGGGGCCTTACAGGCCAGTGACAGGCCTATGTTCCGGCAGGGTAGTGGTGACCCTGAACCCCCAGTCCAGCAGTGCACAGTGGGAGGTGGCCCCAGAGAAGGGAGAGGACCTGGAGCTGTCGGCTGAGAGTCCATGTGAGCTTCGGGAGCCTGAGCCCTCGCCCTTTTCCTCCAAGAGGACCATGTATGAGACAGAGGAGGTGAGACCTGGTCCCCCCTCTTCCCAGGATTCCCTCCCATCCCCCAGGTTCTACCATGGGAGCTACCTATGTGGCTGTGGGCCAGGATGACAAAACCACCTGGGATGGGCATGATGTGATTCAACGCTAGTGAGGATTTTGTCTCTCTTTTTTTTTTTTTCTTTTTTTTTTGAGACAAAGTCTCATTCTGACACCCTGGGTAGAATGCTGTGGCATCATCATAGCTCATAACAACCTCAAGCTCCTGGGTTCGAACAATCCTCTTGTCTCAGCCTCCCAAGTAGCTGAGACTACAGGCGCCCACCACCATGCCTGGCTAATTTTTCAATTTTTAGTAGAAATGGGATCTTGCTCTTATTCAGGCTGGTCTCAAACTCCTGAGATCAAGCAATCCACTTACCTTGGCTTCCCAGGGTGCTGGGATTATAGACATGAGCTACCTCACCTAGGTGAATTTTGTCTCTTTCATTGTCTCCAGCCAATTAGGGAGTCTGAGGCATCCCCCTTTCCTTACAGGGAAGCCAGTGAAATGCACTGGGGAGGGCAGGGAACAGGTCCTTGGCTTAAAAAATTGGGACCCTGTCCTACTTCAGGCATTTTTCAGTATATACCTGGGCTTCAGGATTCTCTTCTGAAGATGATGAGGACTTAGGGAGAAGCAGTAAGGGCCTGGCCTCTGGGGCCAAACTGCCTGTGTTCAGATCCAAGCTCTGCCCCTCAGTGATTGCAACACTTTGGGAAGTTACCAGTTATCTAATCTCTTGAAGAATTACCGACAGATGAGTTTCTTCCCCTGGAAAGTGGTCCCGATGACCTCTGTCTCATAGGCCTGTTGGGAGGATATAAGCCCTTAGCACAGGGCTGGCATAGCACCAGTGCTGCATCCCAGAGGGCCCTCACGTATGCCCAGCAGGGAAGGGCTCCTATGAAGGAATGGGTGATAGGAGGTCAGGACTGCAGCCAGAGACAGGCCCTGGCATCTCTAAGATGACATTCTGGGATTCTCCTTCACCCTCACCCTGTCTAGATGGTAATCCCTGGAGACCCTGAGGAGATGAGGACATTCCAGAGCCGAACCCTGGCACTGTCCCAATGTAGCCTGGAAGTGATCCTACCTGGTGCCCATGTCTTTCTGCCTGGCAAGGAGGTCTACGAGAGCATCTACAATAGGTAGAGACATGGGGCAGGGCAGGCTGGCAAACAGCTGGGCCCTGGGCTCCCTCACCTCTGTCAACCATCTGCCCATCTCAGGATCAACAATGACCTGCTCATGTGGGAGCCTGCAGACCTGCTTCCTACCCCTGAGTCCCCTGCTCAGCACCCCAGCTTCTCCAGACCCTCGGGCTTGTGGCATGACAACTTTAAGATATGCAAGTCAGCCTTCAAGCTGGGTATGAGGGGTGCTGTGGCAGGGCTGGAAGAAGATCCCAGATCTGGGCAGAGCTGGGCCATCCCTCCCAGCTCTCCTTCCCACCTGGCTGCCTTGATCTCATCCAGACTCAGATTCAGATGATGAGGATGCCCACTTCTTCTCGGTGGGGTCATCAAGCGCCCCCCACCCCCCTGCCGCTGAGCCCTTAAGGCCTCACTCCAAGAGCACGTTCTCTACACTGGTGACAGTGCTGAAGGGTCGGATCACCATCCTCTGTGAGACCAAGGTAAGGGCAGCCCTGGGTAGGTGAGCCCCTACCTCCAGGGCCCCTATCAGTCAGAAAGCAACTCTAAGTTGGGGATGTGGAGAACAGAAGGCCTTAGTGGGCTGTACCAATCCAAACATGCCAGCCCACCCACCCCCTCACTCCCCACCAGCCACTTATTAGCACCTCCTGTGTGTAATCTGCCACCCTAGGTGTCAGAGTGGGCAAAGCTTCATCCCCAGGAGGCAGACAGGGCAGGGTTTATTCTGCTCCTTTGGCCCTGAGCAGAGTGTGCTAGAAGCTGGAACTGACCCCATTAGGCCAGGGCTGAGAGCAGCTGCTGAAGCCCAGCTATGCTCTCCATCTGCAGGATGAAGGTGGGAGGCGACTGGAGGCTGCGCATGGGGAGCTGGTGCTGGACGTGGAGCACGGCACCATCTTCAGTGTCTCCCAGTACTGCGGCCAGCCAGGACTCGGCTACTTCTGCCTGGAAGCCGAAAAGGCAACACTCTATCACCGAGGTGTGAGGCTGGAGGCTGGTTGCTACTGGGTGTCTAAGGTCAGGGTGGGCAGCTTTCAGGGAGGACATGGGTCCTGGTGGAGTGGGTAGCCAGTTGGCTTGGCAAGGGGCTCACAAGATCCTTCTCCAGCGGCCGTGGATAACTACCTGCTGCCCAGTCATCTGGAACTGCCCAGCTTCGCTCCCCCGGCCCAATTGTCTCCAACCATCTACCCATCAGAAGAAGGGGTAACTGAGCGGGGAATCTTGGGCCGTAAGGGCCAGGGCCCCCACATGCTGTCCACTGCTGTGCGCATCCATCTGGATCCCCAGAAAAATGTAAAGGTATAGCTACCCCTGCTTGCCACCGCCTGCTTGGCTGGATACCACCTCCCTAGCATGGTGGGGCTGGGCTCCCTACTGCCCTGACTGTGCCCCCACCCTCAGGAGTTCCTGGTGACACTGCGGCTACACAAAGCCACCCTGCGCCACTACATGGCCCTGCCTGAACAGAGCTGGCACTCTCAGGTGAGAGCAAGGGTGGCCTGAGAAGTCACATGGCCCAGTGACTTTGGACTTCTGGTTTGGGTGAGCAAGTGGGAGGAGAGTGAACCAGGCCAGAGCTGACCTTGCCTGGAGCTCCTGGGAAAAGGGTGTGTCAGACAACTGATGGATAGCAGGTGGGGTGCCAAGTGGGGGCAGGGGCAGGGAGGGGTGAAAGGAGAGAAGAAGGCTTCTTATTCTCACTCCCCCTTCCCTTTCTGGCCTCTGAAGCTGCTGGAGTTCTTAGACGTGTTAGATGACCCTGTGCTGGGTTACCTGCCCCCAACGGTCATCACCATCCTGCACACACACCTGTTTTCCTGTGCAGTGGACTACAGGTACCCAGCCTGGGTGGGCTAGAGGTTGGGGACTGGGGTAGGTCTCAGGTATAAGGAGCCTGCCACAGCCCACATATGACCCCTAGGCCACTCTATCTCCCTGTGCGTGTCCTCATCACCGCAGAGACCTTCACCCTCTCCAGCAACATCATCATGGACACCTCCACCTTCTTGCTCAGGTATGCAGGCTGCCCCCATGTTCCTGGTCCAACCACCCCCAGCCGAACTGTGTTGCCCACCTGCTGTGTGTCCTTGGGCCTCTCCGCCTTTCTTCACGTGATGATGCCATTCTCAGGAATGTGTTGTTTCTACCTTCCTAGATGGAGTTGTATACTCTAAATCAGACCCTTAGGCTCAGCGTGTGTGGCTCAAGTGGCTAAGGCACCAGCTACATACACCTGAGCTGGCAGGTTCAAATCCAACTTGGACCCACCAAACAACAATGACGGCTGAAACCAAAAAATAGCCAAGTGTTGTGGTGGGTGCCTGTAGTCCCAGCTATTTGGGAAGCAAAGGCAGGAGAATTGCTTGAGCCCAGGAGTTGGAGGTTGCTGTGAGCTGTGATGCCATGGCATTCTACCCAAGTTGGCAGCTTGATGCTTCTATCTCAAAAAATAAAATAAAATAAAATAAATAAATCAGACCCTTAAGCATTTGTAGGCCAAGTCCAGTGGCTCATCCCTGTAATGCTGACACTTTGGAAAGCCAAGTATTGCTTGAGGTCAGGGGTTTGAGACTAGTCTGAAGGAAAGCAAGACACCATCTCTACAAAAATTAGAAAAATGTTTGTAATCTGCCGTGCTAGGGGTCAGAGTGAGCAGAACTTCATCCCCGGGAGGCAGACAGGGCAGGGTTTATTGTGCTCCTTTGGCCCCGAGGAGGTGGGACATGGGGGTGGGCACCTGTAGCCCCAGCTACTTGGGAGGCTGAGGCAGGAGGATTGCTGGAACCCAGGAGTTTGAGCTGTGAGCTCTGATTTTTTATTTATTTATTTTGAGACAGAGTCTCACTTTGTCACCCTCAGTAGAATGCCATGGCTTTGTAGCTCACAGCAACCTCAAACTCATGGGCTCAAGCGATCCTTTTGCCTCAGCTTCCCAAGTAGCTGGGACTACAGGTGCCCACCAGGCCTGGCTATTTTTAGAGATGAGATCTCGCTCTGGCTCAGGCTAGTCTTTTTTTTTTTTTTTTTTGAGACGGAGCCTCGAGCTGTCCCCCTGGGTAGAGTGCCATGGCATCACAGCTCATAGCAACCTCCAACTCCTGGACTCAAGCGAGTCTCCTGCCTCCACCTCCCAAGTAGCTGGGACCACAGGTGCCCGCCACAAC
>CAUYQV010176806.1:0-13820 GCA_963574575.1 Galagoides demidoff | reverse complement strand
GCATCACAGCTCACAGCAACCTCCAACTCCTGGGCTCAAGCAATTCTCCTGCCTCTGCCTCCCAAGTAGCTGGGACTACAGGTGCCCACCACAACACCTGGCTATTTTTTGGTTGCAGCCCTCATTGTTGTTTCGCGGGCCCGGGCTGCATTCAAACCCGCCAGTTCAGGTATATGTGGCTGGCACCTTAGCCGCTTGAGCCATAGGCACCAAGCCAGTCCACACGTTTTTGTTACCATCTTGGTAAGTACAGAAATTAAGAATGTTAGAAATGTTATTGTGGCTCAGGGCCCATAGCACAGTAGTTACAGCACCAGCCACATACACCAAGGGTGGTGGGCTCAAACCTGGCCCAGGCTAGCTAAACAATAATAACAACTTCAACAAAAAACTACCCAGGCATTGTAGTGGGTGCCTATAGTCCCAACTACTTGGGAGGCTGAGGCAAGAGAATCACTTGAGCCCAAGAGTTTGAGGTGGCTGTGAGCTGTGATGCCACAGCACTCTACCAAGGGCAACATAGTGAGACTCTGTCTCAATAACAACAACAAAAAATGTTTATTGTAACTTAATAGAGTAATTCAATCTTTAAGAAAAAATCGAGGCTTAGGTTTTTTTTTTTAAATTCCTAGCCAATAATAGGGAAATGGTGACAGTGAGAAAGCCAATCCAATTCACCCAGCAGAATGCCCAAAAGACTCAGGATAAGCCTTTGGCACTAAGTGGTGTGAAGAGAAGTTATAGAATTAAGAACCTGCTAAAGTTTTGTGTAATAAGCAACCAGCACACCCTACCGTGAAGCTCACAGCCAGCACTCACATGCTCAGAGTCCTCAGTCTGACTTTCTTAATAAGAACCAACAATCAGGCTCAACACCGGTAGCTCAGTGAGTAGGGTGCTGGCCACAAACATTGAGACTGGCAGGTTTGAGCCTGGCCCAGGCCTGCTAAACAACAATGACAACTGCTACCAAAAAATACCTGGGCATGGTGGCAGGTGCCTGTAGTCCCAGCTACTCAGGAGGCTAAGGCAAAAGAATCACTTAAGTCCAAGAGTTTGAGATTGCTGTGAGCTGTGACATTCTATTGAGGGTAACATAATGAATCTCTGTCTCAAAAAAAAAAACCAACCAACAATCAATGGCTTTCAGCCACCCAAGGAAAGCTTGAGGCATGCTGGAGAGAGACCTAACACAAAAAGGCAATTAGGAGGAAACACTGCACAGGAAGAAAAAAAATTAGCAAAAATCACTAACATCTGGGCGGTGCCCATAGCTCAGTAGGTTGGGCATCAGCCATATATGCCGAGTCTGGCAGGTTCGAACCCAGCCCGGGCCAGATAAAACAATGACAACTGCAACAACAACAACAAAATAGCCAGGCATTGTGGTATGTACCTGTAGTCCCAGCTACTTGGGAGGCTGAGGCAAGGAAATCGCTTAAGCCCAAGAGTCTGAAGTTGCTGTGAGCTGTGATGCCATAGCACTCTACCGAGGACAAAATAGTGAGACTCTGTCTTAAAAAAAAAAAATCACTAACATCTTAGAAAAGGAATACACTGCCCCCCCCAAACAAGAACAGTTACACAAAGAGGGAACACTGAGAAAATAGATATCTTAAGTATTAAAAATAAGAAAACATACCTAACAACACAATGTAACCTAATTGTGGTACCCTTATATTAATCTGAAATAAAAAAATAAAATAATAAAATTAAATTAAAATTAAGATAGGAAAACAAAAATTAAAACCTCAGTATCAGGATTGGAAGAGAAAGATGAGGGAAATGTCCAGAAAGTAGAACAAGAAAAACAAAGGTTGAAAAAAGAAAATGAGAGAATAAGATCAGGAGACTGGACATTTAAATAACAGAAAGGCCAAAAGAGAAAAGAAGGAAAATGAAATAGTCAAGGTCATAAGAACACCCCTTAAAATGAGAACACCTCCAGAACTTGAAGATGTGAATTTACAAATGAGGGCCCAATGATAGCATAATAGATTAAAAACAATACTAGAAACAAAGAGAAAATCTTGGGGTCAGAGGGTGGGGTGGTTACAGATCATGGACAAAAGATCAAGAATCATAACATTTTCAGACTGTCAATATTCTAAAGGTGAACTATTTCCAACTGGTATTTCTATATTTGGCTGAATTACCCAACATGTGAGGATCTCAAAATGTTACCATTGGTGACCTTTCCTCTTTTGGCCATAAATGAGGAACTAAACTAAGATAGAGAAAGACATAGGACCCGGAGAAAACAAGATGGACAGGCCGGGCACGGTGGCTCATGCCTGTAATCCTAGCACTCTGGGAGGCCGAGGCAGGTGGATCGCTTGAACTCACGAGTTCAAGACCAGCCTGAGCAAAAGTGGGACCCATCTCTACTGAAAATAGAAAAACTGAGGCAAGAGGATCGCTTGAGCCCAAAAGTTAGAGGTTGCTGTGAGCTATGATGTCATTGCACTCTACCTAGGGTGACAGCTTGAGACTCTTTCTCAAAAAAAAAAAAAAAAAAAAAAAGAGGGATGGACGTAGAAAGAATCCCAGGCAGATGGAGAAGGAGCTCTGTGGCTGTCAGTGGGGCACCCAGAGCAACACCATCTGCCTCCTCAGGAAGTGGAATCATTACAACACCTGCTGTGGCTGAAGAGAAAGATCCCAACCGGCAGAGAGGACAAATCTGAACAAGTATTAAGAATCAACAAACTAAACAAATTAAAAACCAAGGTCTGGCTCCAGGAAAACAAAATGTTGTGCAAGAAAACAGTCATAGTGTGGTGTCCTGTCCGTAATATTTCCATACTGATAACAATGTAAATGCTAAATAATGCTTCACTAATTAGCTATAACTAAGTACTCCGGGAGAAAGAGGGGATGAGAGACAAGCGGGAAGGGGAAGGAAGAGTGAAATCTTCATATAAAGCCTAAAATCAAAAAATGAAGTGTGGCACTATAACCCTATTACTTAGAGACCTGGCAGTGAATACCAATATAATGCCCTAGAGAGGTGAAACTGGCTGGCCCTGGAGAGGGGAAATGGTGGAGAAGGTTTCACAACAAACTTTGTAAGAACTATTTGACTTTTTAAACTATGTGTATGAATACTTGGCTAAAACTACAAAGAAAAAGATAAGATGTCTCCTATACATATATAAGTACAGAAAACCACTGATTCCCAGGGTTGTTACAGATAACCTTTTCTTTATATTTTTATGTATGAAATAAATGCATAAATGCATTACCTTTTAAATGGCTTAATTAGTATTATGCGGAAAGGAAGATATGACGACAAGATAGAAAGTGTCAATAATGCTTGCAGGTCCCAGACTGCTTGAGGGTCTTACAAATGGAATTACAATTTGACCACCTACTCTATCCTCTCTGTGCAGGATTGAGGCTCAGCAGGTCCTCACCATTTAGCTAGTTAATACTGCCTCGGTCAATGTTGCACCACTCCCACCCCTGGTCTAATCAGCTGCTACAGGATTCTTTTGAAAGTCTTAAAGTTGGATGGCGCCTGTGGTTCAAAGGAGTAGGGCACCAGTCTCATATACCAGAGGTGATGGGTTCAAACCCAGCCCTGGCCAAAAACTGCAAAAAAAAAAGTCTTAAAGTCATCAGGCTCATAGTGGGCCCCAATCAAAGAAGTCCTCCTCATCATGCCCCAAATATAGCAAATACTCATGTATTAAAACAGGGAGTGCAGGAATGACAACAGGAGAACTGCAACATGGAACAGCTGAGTCCTCTATCAGCCTACCAGTCCTGGCTCAATCCAAGAAGCCCACGCACCCTAGACTGGAAACTGGATTGGCCTCCAGGAGCAAGAAGGCAAGGGGTGAGGTGAGGTAGGGAGGGAGCACATCGTCTCTCCCCCATAAACACACCCCTAGTCACCTGGCCAGAGCCTGTGAATCTCCCAGTTGCCCAAAGGGACAAACCCTCTGAATCTCCTACTTGCCCCAGGGGACAAATTCTCAGCTTCCTACTCCCACAAACCTACTACACACACCCAGACAGGCTGTGGTCGTCTGATCCACTTCCTTTCCTTTATTCACAGGACTTGTTGCAAATCAAAGCTTTCGGGGGGATAGTGCTACCCAAATAGACCCACAGGGAACTGTCAGTTTCTAAGAGCTGTAAAATCCTACCAGCTGCCAAGGGCAGCCTGACCAGGTTCCTGGCAGGTGGCACAGCTCTGCCCCCTGCTGCTCCACAGTGGAGCTGCAAGACAGGTGACCGAGGTCCAGGCTATGAAGTCTTTCTGGACTCCATCAAGGCAGCAGCCTCCAGGCATTTATTTTTTTAAGTCCTTTCATAAGTTGGGTTCTCTGCAGGGTTCTCTTTTCCTTTGCTATGGATTGAATTGTATCCCCTGTAAAATTTGTATGTTGAAGTTCTAATCTCTAGTAACTCAGAATGTGACTGTATTTAGAGATACAGTTGTTACAGATGTACTTAAGACGAGGTCAAACTGAAGTAGGGTAGGCCCTAATACAATATGACTGGTATAAAAAAAGAGAGAGTTGGGCAAGACGTGCACACAGAGAACATGAAGGCAGAAACCAGGGTGATGTATATACAACCCAAGGGGTGCCAAATATTGCCAGCAACCACAAAGACCTGGAGCTGGAGGGGGGTGTCTAGAACATTCTTCCTCATGGCCCTCAGAAGGAACCAACTCTGCCCACTCCTTGATCTTGGACTTCCAGCCTCCAAAACTGAGACAATAAATTCTATTTGTTAAGCCACTCAGTTTCTGGCACTCTGTTATAACAGCTGATTACCAAACTAATACACTCCTCGTCCAGGGCATTTTTCTAAGACCATTGTAAGTGTTTTGTAAGCTGTTTTCAGCATGTACATCATAAATTTTAAAGATTTCTCAAAATCTTTGCCAAGAAATTGCAGTGAAATGAAAAACACATTGGATCGTAAGCGACCAATGTTCTAAACTCAGCCTATCCAAGGAAGAGCTGAGTGACTTGCAGCAAATCCTAACCTCTGAACATTCATTTGTAAAATGAAAGATCTGTACTTGATGCCCTCTAAAGTACCTTCCAGTGTCAACTACATTTGTCCAAATGTTGGGGTCAATCCTGCGTAGGGAGATGCAATCTGAAATATATACGCACACCCTCAACAGCCTCAAGCCCACCAAAGCAGTGAACATTTTGGAAAAAAAAAAAATCCTCATGGCTACCCAAGAGTTCACTAATGACCTTAGAAGGTATAAGCAATCCCCAGGTAATAAACGAGATTGGTTCTTGGGTTTGTTCTGAAGTTGAATTTGTACGTAATTTGAAACAGACATTTTTACCCATCACCTGTAATATTGGCTATTTGTTTGAGTCATACATCATTTCGATGTTTATAACTTGGAGACTCACTATAATACCCTCTCTTCATCAGTACAAGCTATATGTAAATCAGATGTTTGTAACTCAGGGACTGCCTGTACTAATGGGGCATGTACAACAGGGCTAATGCCTACCCCTGGTGGCATGATCACCTGAAACCCTGTGATTGAGCTTCCCGTGTGTCTTGTTTATATTATAGTGGAGATGACATTGGTCAGGCTAATGCCTGACTCACCCTTCCTGCCTGTATTTCTTAGAACATATGTGCTTTCCTCTTAGGAGCCTGAGTAGAACCACTAATAATAAGAAATCAACAAACTAAAGAGTTGTTCGGCTAACTCTGGTCTGAGCCCACAAGACTGAGGCACAGCTCCTAGAGCATAGAAATGCAAAAGGCTGACCACCCTGGAGTCTCTCAGGAACATCAAACCTTGACCCAAACCTTATAGTTTGCCACTTCTGTCTTCTGATGGAAAACAAAGATTGAACACATTTTTTAAAAAGTAAATTGAGACTCAAAATAGTGCTCGTTCTTCCTCTCCCATTGCCCAAGTATTCTAAATGAGTCCTGACCTCCCCACATAGCAGCACAGTCCAGGTCACACCATCACTTGCACAGTGGAGCTAGAAGTACGTATAGACAACACTGTGTTCTGAGAGCAATCAAATCAATCAACAAAAGTGCAAGACACATGATGTTTAGAAAGTAAAAACAGAAAGAAAAAGAAAAGAAACAAACAAGGGCAGGGACATAAAGTGGAACCAGAAAAGGGGCAAAAACAAAAATGCATGCCTGAGAATCCTAATCTTCATGCAGACAAAGAAAGATTTTTTTTTTTTTTGAGACAATCTTACTCTGTTGCCCTGGGGTTGAGTCCTCTGGCATCACAGCTCACAGCAACCTCAGTCTTTTTTCTTTCTTTTTTTTTTTTTGAGACAGAAACTCAAGCTATCCCCCTGGGTAGAGTGCTGTGGCATCACAGCTCACAGCAACCTCCAACTCCTGGGCTCAAGTGAGTCTCCTGCCTCAGCCTCCCAAGAAGCTGGGACTACAGGTGCCCACCACAAGGCCGGGCTATTTTTTGGTTGTAGCCATCATTGTTTTTGGCGGGCCTGGTCTGGATTCAAACCTGCCACTTTAGGTGTATGTGGCTGGTGCCTTAGCCACTTAAGCCACAGGCACTGAGCCAAGCTCAGTCTCTTGGGCTCAGAAGATCTCCATGACTCTACTTCCCCGAGTAGCTGGGACTATAGTCACCTGCTACAATGCATGGCTAATTTTTTTTCTATTTTTGGTAGAGACAAGGGTCTTGCTCATGCTTGGGCTGTTCTTGAACTCTTTAGCTGAAGCAATCTGCCCACCTTAGCCTCCTAAGAATGCTAGGATTACAGGAATGAGCCACTGCACCTGGCTGACCAGAAAGATTTTTTTCAGAGAGTTCTCAACAAACTAAAGTCCTGAGGAAAGAGTCACCATTGAAGATTATGGTCATTAGGGTTTTCAAAGATGGGGTTAAATACACATCTTTGAAATTACAGATCAGTTGGCTTGATGCTGATGCTAAGTAAAATTCTGTAACATTTATTGCATTCTAGATAATCTAGTAGAATCTACCAAATTCTAAAATATCTACTGGCAATTTTGCCCTTTTTTTACTGAATCAGTTGTAGTCCTTTGAAGTGATACATTTTAAGTTATTTTACTCTTAGGGTCGGGATACAATTCTAAGAGGGACTTTATTAAACAAATGCAATCAGTGTAACTAATTCTTTGTACCCTCAACGAATCCCAAACAAAAAACAATTTTTTAAAATAAAGTTATTTTAATCTATAATTTGGCAAAGCCTGCCAGTCGTCCTCCACTTCCATTCTTCCCTTGTCCCCTGCAAAATTACCTCTGAATTTAATATAACTGCTTAAAATATAGACTCTATTTCCCAGCAACTAGATGTTCTTTTAACTAAAGTCTGTGCCCATTGAGCTATAGGCAGAAATGGCATGCCATTCTGAGAATATCCTCAAAGGGAGGAGACATCCTCTTCTCCCTTTCTTCCTTCTCAGTGCTGGGCAGACAGGACGGCGGGAGTGGAGCGAGCCCCACTGAGGCACTAACACAGCTGTCAGTGAGCACATGTATCTCATGGTGCTGGCACAGAATGGGATCTAGTTCCCTGAGTGCCTTAGGAAGGGTGTTGACGAACTGCAGTATATCCAGAAACATCACCAGAAGAAAACAAGATAGAACATATTAAGTGATCAGTCTCTGGCACCAGTCTACGTGCTTTCCACGTGGACTGCAATCTTCACAGCAACCCGAAGAGGTAGGCACTCTTACTTCCCTTGTACAGATAAGGAAAAAAACACAAGTTTGGCAACCTATTCAAGGTCATACAGCTCGACTCTAGCTCCAGACTTTGTATTTTTAACCACTACACTGGTGTTTCTCAAGCTTTACTGCACATTAGGTTCCCTGGAAACCTTAAAATACAAAATGCTTGAGTTCCACCCTCAGATCCTGATGAAACCGTGATTCCACCTTGGTGGAGGTCCCGTGAAGTCAAACAAGATAGCAGGAGCCTGGAACCGGGAGGACTGTAGAGCTACCATGCCAGCCCTAGACTGGCTACATTCCCAAGAATCAAGGGTAGCCTTGTTTCAGCCATATTGTGAGTTTCTTGTTCCTTGAGGCTGAACATAATCCTAACTCATGCAATAGCAGATTTAAGATATGATAAAATGCATTAACTATAAAAACATCCAAGTATTACTACTTTCAAACATTCAGCCTACCTTCTTAGGTGTGGTTAGGCTCTTTTAAAGTAGATAATAAAGTTAGATCATTTATCAGTTTAAACTTTTTTTTTGCAGTTTTTGGCCGGAGCTGGGCTTTATCCCACCACCTTTAGCTTATGGTGTCAGCACCCTACTCCTTTGAGCCACAGGCGCTGCCCTAAACATAAAGTACATTTGTGGACCACAATCAAGCCTGACGTTATTAAAGCAACAGTGATAGTGTATAGCCTGAGGGGTACTGTTTAAATGATGCTCTTATCAAGTACTCACTGAAGCTTGCAGAAACAGCATATTTTACCTTAAGATCGTTTTCAGGGCAGTGCCTATGGCTCAGTGGGCAGGACGCTGGCCCCATATACCAAGGGTGGCAGGTTAAAACCCGGCCCCTGCCAAACTGCAACAACAAAAAAATAGCTGGGCATTGTGGTAGGTGCCTGTAGTCCCAGCTACTTGGGTGGCTGAGGCAAGAGAATGGCTTAAGCCCAAGCGTTTGTGGTTGCTGTGAGCTGTGATGCCACAGTGAGACTGTATTAAAAAAAAAAAAAAAAAAAAAAAATATATATATATATATATATATATATACACGCACACACACACACACACACACATTTTAACACAATCAATATATCCAGTTTTCCATAAGACAGGTACACAGGTAAGCCACATGAATAGATGAAGGCCATCTGTCATGCAGGGCTTTGTAGCACTGACTAGGAAGGTCACCACTAGCACTAGCCAAACTCCAGGGCTTCATAAAGCTACCCCCATGCCCATCAGGCCTCCTGACTTCATCCTTTCCCTGAGACGAACCCTAGGGTACAGTTAAGACTATTCTGCAGATTGTCAGTGGTCTGCCAACCCTTTGTGGATAAACTAGTTTCTTTTTTTTTTTCTTTGAGACAAAGCCTTACTCTGTCACCCTGGGGTGAATACTGTAGCTTCATAGTTCACAGCAACCTGAAACTTTTGGGCTCAATTGAGCCTCCTGTACACCTAGAACTATAGGAACCTGGCTAGTTTTACTTTTTTTTTTTTGGAGACAGAGTCTCACTTGGTCACCCATGGTAGAGTGCCATGTTATCTTAGCTCATAGCTACCTCAAACTCTTGGGGTTCAAGTGATCCTCTTGCCTCAGGCACCCACTATAATGCCTGGCTATATTTTTAGAGATAGGGCCTTTTGCCCTGGCTCAGGCTGGTTTCTAACCTGTGAGCTCAGGCAATCCACCCACCTCAGCCTCCCAAGTGCTGGGATTACAGGTGTTAGCCACCACATGAGGCTTTTTGTTTGGTTTTTTTTGACAGCATCTCACTTTGTTGATATTGGTTTAAGAGTGCTGTAGCATCACGGCTCACAGCAACCTCAAACTCTTGGGTTCAAGCAATTCTCCTGCCTCAACCTCCTAAGTAGCTGGGAATATAGGTGCCTGCCACAATGCCTGGCTATTTTTAGAGATGGGGTATCACTCTGGCTCAGGCTGGTCTTGAACTCCTGAGCTCAAAACAATCCACCCACCTCAGCCTCCCAAAGTGCTGTAGTTATAGGCATGAGCCACACTGTATCTGGCCTTGAACAATTGTTTTTATTATTTTTTTCAGACACAGTCACACTCTGTTGTTCTAGGCTCACACAGCTCACAGCTGTCATGGCATCATCACAGCTCACAGCAACCTCAATCTCTCTCTCAAGGATAGCTCAAGTATAGCTGGGTGTTGTGGCGGGCACCTGTAGTCCCAGCTACTTGGGAGGCTGAGGCAAGAGAATCGCTTAAGCCCAGGAGTTGGAGGTTGCTATGAGCTGTGTGACGCCACGGCACCCTACTGAGGGCAATAAAGTGAAACACTGTCTTTATAGAAAAAAAAAAAAAAAAGGATTGCTCAATTGATCCTCTTACCTCAGCGTCCCAAGTAGCTGGGCCTATAGGCATCTGCCATGACACTTAGCTAATATTTGTATTTTTAGTAGAGACAGGGTCTCACTTTTCCTCAGCCTGGTCTCATACTCCTGAGCTCAAGCAATCTACCTGCCTCAGCATCCCAGAGTGCTGGATTACAGGCATAAGCCACCAAGCCTGGCCTCTCCATTATTTTTAATGCCAGTTCACACCAGTGGCATGGTGCAGAACTGGAATCCCATCAACTGAGCAGAGGCCTGGTGGAGTGAGTGAACTGAGCAGTTCCACTTGTGTGGAAAGAAAATCCTGTCTGAGGACAAGAGGAAAGTACTCAGGGGAGGCAGACCCTTGGAAAGCTCTCTCCTATGCCAGGGCCAGCAGAGCCTTGCTGTCCCTATCCCTGACCCTGATAGCACTGACAAGGAGCCCGTGTGGCGGTGCTCTGAGTGTGCACTGTCTGTGGTGTTCATCATGCTTTCCTGTCCAGCTCAGACAGATGTGCATGAGGCAATGGGGCTAAGTCATTAGATGGACTGTGAGGAAAGTGGCCCACTGCTGCCAGAACTTATAAATTTTTTCAAAAAAAGCTGGAAATCGGCTCGGCGCCAGCCACATACACCTAAGGTGGTGGGTTTGAATCCAGCCCGGGCCCGCCAAACAACAATGATAGCTGCAACCAAAAATAGCCAGGTGTTGTGGCAGGCGTCTGTGGTCCCAGCTACTTGGGAGACTGAAGCAAGAGACTTGCTTGAGCCCAGGAGTTGGAGGTTGCTGTGAGCTGTGATGCCACAGCACTCTACCCAGGGGGACAGCTTGAGGCTCTGTCTCAAAAAAAAAAAAAAAAAAAAGGAAATCCACATTTCTGAGTCTCCTGATTCTATGTAAAAACTTGGCAGTTTATTCACATTCCAGCAAAAACCTTTAGAAGGGTAACATAACTGGGTAAAAATAAGACCCAGGATAGATAGGAAACCTGGGAATGTGCCCCAATGGCACGAGGCTGGCAAGTGTCCCTGGACCCAGCCTTTGCCTCTGTCCTCATTTCTATGTCACGTGACCTGGGAGCCATATAAACTGGGGCCTCTGTGTGATCTTAGCCCCTAAACCCAAAAAGCAGTAACCTGGCTGTTCTCACTCTTTGGGATTTTTTTCACATGATCTTCAAGTAAAAGGATACTTAGGTTGGGAAAGTCCCCCTCTCATGTCAAGACCATGCAGTCTCCAGCACATTATAAAGACAGCACCACATTAAATTGTGTGAGGGGCTTCAAAATACGGTACAGCAGAGCACTCTGAGACCCGGAGTAACCCACTGAGTTGTTTTCTTTAAGTGTCTTTAATACTCCACATTCACAGCAGTACCCTTGTCCTACACAGAGCTGCCCTGGCCAAGACAGCTGGATGGCCTGCCCCGTGCCCTTTACCACCTGATGTCCAGGCTATGTGCACAATGCTCAGGGTTCTGGAACGTGGTGTGCAGTGTCTCCTGGGCTTTAGGGGAGTCGACTCCGTCTAGCCACTGCTGGTACAGCTCCTGCACGTTTGCACTTGTCTCTGGGGGCCGCACAGGGATATCAGAGTAGATACCTTCCATCTGCCGCAGCAGGGCCTTGTCCACATGCCCGTCCTGGGTCTGGGCTTGGCCTCTGCCATTTAAGCATCCTGTAAGACACACACAAGTAAGCTTATTCTTTCCCTTGGGATATTCAGTTTTAAGGAAACTTTCACTGTAGAGGAAACAGTTTGGGAGAAGGGAAAGAATGAAAGGAGGTACAGCTTGCAGCCCGACCAGTGCCTTGCCTAGCTCACAGAGTTCCGGATGCTTCATTTTTACCCATGAGATAGTTTTATCTAAAACCTATATAAACTGCCACTCTTAAGGACTGGGAGGCTCTGTGTGCAAACCCAGATTCCAGGAAGGTATCAACTCCAGCAGAGCACAGGAGCCATGACAAGCAGTCTGCCTGCTCCACCTGCACGGTGAATTGGCCCTGGGGTGTCGGCCCCAGTTGTGGCCACACTAATCTCTGAGTGCATGCACCTAAGCACTGCAGTCTGAATAAAAACCTGTCTCTTACATATTGGAATTATTTACTTTTAAATGTGTTAGATGATACCATAATAAGCAGTATAAAAATTCATCTAAGCTGACAATATGATCTTATATCTAGAAAACTCCATCAAGTAACTCCTGGAGGGGCAGTGTCTGTGGTTCAGTGGGTGGGGCACCAGCCCCAAATACTGAGGGTAGCGGGTTCAAACCCAGCCCCAGCCAAACAGCAATAAAAAAAAATAATAATAACCAGGGGCATTGTGGCAGGCGCCTGTAGTCCCAGCTACTCGGGAGGCTGAGGCAAGAGAATCGCCTAAGCCCAGGAGTCGGAGGTTGCTACGAGCTGTGTGACACCACGGTACTCTACCAAGAGAGAGCGACGAAGTGAGACTCTGTTTCTACAAAAAAAAAAAAAAAAGAGAGAGAGAGAGAGCGAAACACCTGGAATTGATAAACTCAGCAAAGTCTTAGGTTACAAAATCAAACACAAATCAATAGCATTCCTATATGCTAAGGGCAATCAAGCTGAGAGATTGCCAAAGCAATTCTAAACAAAAAGAACAAATTTGGAGACATCACGTTACCAGACCTCAAACTATTCCACAAGGCTACAGTAACCAAAACAGCATGGCCTTGGCACATAAAATAAGAGACAAAGACCAATGGAAAAGAAGAGAGCACCGAGATATAAAACATTACACATAGAGTCAACTAATTTCAACAAAGCAAAGATCAAAACAATATGCACTGGAGAATGGAAGCCCTACTCAATAAATGGTGCTGGTAAAATTGGATAGCCACAAGAATGAAACAGGGTCTCTATCTCTCTCTCTTTTTTTTTTTTTTTTTGAGAGAGCCTCAAGCTGTCGCCCTGGGTAGAGTGCCGTGGTGTCACAGCTCACAGCAACCTCTAACTCCTGGGGTTAAGCAATTCTCCTGCCTCCGCCTCCCAAGTAGCTGCTAGGACTACAGGCACCCGCCACAATGCCCAGCTATTTTTTGTTTGTAGCCGTCATTGTTGTTTGGCTGGCCCGGGCTGGATTTGAACCCACCAGCTCAGGTGTATGTGGCTGGTGCTTTAGCTGCTTGAGCCACAGGTGCCAAGCGGTCTCCATCTCTTAATACAGAAATTAATTCAAGATGGATTAAAGACAAATGTAAGGTATGAAAACATGAATTCTAGAAGAAAATGTCAGGAAACATGTAATCCTGGCCCTCTGGGAAGCTGAGGAGGGTGGAAAGCCTGAGCAAGAGGGAGACCCCATGTCTATTAAAGACAGAAAAACTAGCCAGGTCTTGTGTGGAGTACCTGTAGTCCCAGCTACTTGGGGGGCTGAGGCAAGATGATAGCTTGAGCTCAAGAATTTTAGGGTACTATGAGCTATGATACCACAACACTATACCTAGGGCACAGAGTTAGATTCTGTCTCAATAAATAAATAAAGTAAAAAAAAAATAGACAATCTACAGAATAGGAGAAAGTATTTGCAAGATAGATACAATAAAGGGCTAATAACCAGAGTCTATAAAGAACTCAAGCAAATTATCAAGGAAAAAACAATCCCAATAAAAAGTGGGTAAAAGGCCAGGCTCGGTGGCTGACGCCTGTAATCCTAGCACTCTGGGAGGCTGAGGTGGACTGCCCTGAGCTCATGGATTCCAGACCAGCCTGAGCCAGAGTGAGACCCCGTCTCTAAAAATAGCTGGGCGTTGTGG
>CAUYQV010176805.1:0-13987 GCA_963574575.1 Galagoides demidoff | reverse complement strand
TAACTCCTGGGCTTAGGCAATTCTCTTGCCTCAGCCTCCTGAGTAGCTGGGACCATTGACGCCTGCCACAACGCCTGGCTATTTTTTGTTGTTGTTGCAGTTTGGTCGGGACCGGGTTTGAACCCTCCACCCTCGGTATATTGGGCGGGTGCCCTACTCACTGAGCCATAGGCGCCGCCTGAGACTTTGTCTCTTTAAAAAAAAAAAAAGTCTACAAGTACCTCTGGCTTCCCACCAGTGCCAACAAGGTCCAGAGCAAGAAGCCATGCTCAGGGCATAGAAGGGAGCATAGTGCTGGGACAAGGTAGGTATAGACTCACAGGTAGAGAGCTTCCTGAGGCCCCATGACCCAGTGAGGCCATCTGCTACTGCCAAGAGAAGATCATGGCACCTTAAGCTAGCTACTTCAGGGCAGCTGGCTAGAGAAACCCATGAGCTAGAGCTGAAAGCTTCTGTAAGGTGGTAGTGGAGGCTTCTCCAGGTTCTTGCCAAAGAGCTCAACTCTAATAACTTCTGGATGGGAGGTTCAACAGGTGAGCCATCTAGGGAAACCATGTTCCAAGAGTAACTACCTACTCTATGTTCTGCTCCTAGGAAGCAGTCTCAACTTTAACCAGCTAGGCCTCCCTTGCACCACTCCCTTCAGCTCCTTCTCCTGCTTGTTAAAATTCTATAGTGCCTGGCTCGGCGCCTGTGGCTCAAGTGGCTAAGGCGCCAGCCACATACACCTAAGGTGGCAGGTTCGAATCCAGCCCGGACCCGCCAAACAACAATGAGGCTGCAACAAAAAAATAGCCGGGCGTTGTGGCAGGTGCCTGTGGTCCCAGCTACTTGGGAGGCGGAGGCAGGAGAGTCGCTTGAGCCCAGGAGTTGGAGGTTGCTGTGAGCTGTGAAGCCACGGCAATCTGCCCAGGGGGATAGCTTGAGGCTCTGTCTAAAAAAAAAAAAAAATTCTATAGTGCCTTCAAGGTCCCTCTCATTCTTCCTTCTCCAAGACACCCTCCCTCCCTATCACACTGACCAGTCTTTTCTACAGGGCACTGAATCACCACCACTTCTGAGGACCAGGATCAGCAACTGGAGCTAGAATCTAAAGCAGCAGCTATTTCCAACAAATTGCGTCTACAGCCAAATACATGCCATTAAAAATTAATTGCTTCAGCTGGGCGCCTGTGGCTCAAGCGGCTAAGGCGCCAGCCACATACACCTAAGGTGGAGGGTTCGAACCCAGCCTGGGCCCACCAAACAACAATAATGGCTGCAACCAAAAAATAGTTGGGCGTTGTGGCAGGTGCCTGTGGTCCTAGCTATTTGGGAGGCTGAGGCAGGAGACTCGCTTAAGCCCAGGAGTTGGAGGTTGCTGTGAGCTGGAAGCCATGGCACTCTACCCAGGAGCTCAGCTTAAGGCTCTGTCTCAAAACAAACAAACAAACAAAAATTAATTGCTTCAGTCATGTCCCCCCAAAGAAAGAGCCTGGTGCACCCTGGATGGCTCCTGGGTCCTGAGCTTGCCACATAGCAAGTGTATAGAAAGACTTATTAGAAGAAGGATGATCATGTTGGTCTTGCAGGATTAGTCCATCTCCCTTTTAGCCTAAGGCACAGTAATTTCCTCCCTGGCAGGTTCTGGCTCTGGGCTGCCACCTCCCAGGCACCCCCTGCCAGCAGCTATTCCCTAGAGCTGTACAAGGATAAGGGCAGAGGGGAGTGCCTAGCTCCAGCCCTGCCCACCATTTGGCTCCTATCAGAGGAAGAGAAGTTAGCAGAAAGCAGCTCTGACCTGTCGGGGGTGGCTACAGTCTCTCCCAAGGCTATAAGGTCCCTGAACAGGGAGTAGAGGCCTACAAAGGACTTCCTTTCCATTCCCTGGGCCCCAGTGAACGGAGGCAGGAAAAAAGGCCTCAGTAGCAGGCATCCAGTGTGGGGCTGGCCAGACAGGGAGGCCCCCAGGGTTGCAGCTATCAGCCGGAGACCAGGCTCCAGGAAGGAAGGAAGGGCAACTCTGGCTGAGGCTAAGATAAGGAGGGGACTGTACTCAGCACAATGGGCTCCCACAAGGCTGGAAGGTCCTAAGTCAGATTTTGCCCCAACCTGGCCTCCTGTCTGTTCACACAGCCCATGTAAATATTTACAGATGTTTATATCCATGGTGCACTGGGTCCCATCTGAGGCCCTTTGCTATGACCCACAGATCTGTGTGCCCCAAACCATGTCCGCCCTTAATCCCAGAGGCCCTGTGTCCATCCAGCAATGGCTAGGGGCATAAACTGTCCTCTTGTCCCAGTCCTGGGACACTGATAACTTACGGGGTCCGGTCGTGGGTGAGGCCATTCTGCCGCTGGGGGTTGATTGGCGGAAGGACAGGTTTGCTGTTTATTTCAAGTCCTCTCCTCAGAGTCTCTCGAATCTGCTCTGTATCTGCAACAAGACACCACTAAGTTGCCCAATGGCCCTGTGGGCTCCCAGCAACCCCCACCCTGCCCTTGAAATCTGGCTCAGTAGACATGCTGGGGAAAAGCCACCAAGGTCTTGAGCCCACTCTAGACACTCAGACATGAGAGGTGAATGCAGACTGTGAGGAAGCACTATGTTCTCAAGAAGCCTTGGGTCTGAAGAACGCCCTTCTTATAGAAGACCAGAGGTGGCCCTTGCACTTCAGAAGAATACTCTTCGCTGTCCTTTTCCTTCCTGTCATAGGCCTGAGGTTTGCACTTAACATGGCTTGAGACAATGATGGACCAACAAGGCTTTTGTCACTGCCTCAGGCCACCAAGGACTGTTTCCATTGAAATAGATGTGAGTAAGGACTGCAGTGCCCTGTCATGAACAGGCAGATGCCTCATATATACTTTTGTGGATTCTAGGTGGTCAATTACTGTCTAGCCCTGCCACTCCTTCCCCTTCGGCTTGGGTCAGTGGGATGTGGAGATCATCCTCCCACCTTAGCCTACCTATCTCAGGGAACTTTGCCTCTCCATGAAGCTATCAAGAGCCAGGGGGAGAAGAAGAGTCCCTTGGTGGCATTATTTCTTCACAAGGTACTCTGCGGGTCTTTGGGGTGAAGCTTGCTGTCTGGTCCTTCATATTGACATTTTTTTTTTTTTTGAGACACAGTCTCACTAAGTCACCCTTGGTAGAATGCCATGGTGTCACAGCTCACAGCAACCTTAAACTCTTGGGCTTAGGCAATTCTCTTGCCTCAGCCTCCCAGGTAGCTGGGACTTACAGGCACCCGCCAAAATGCCCGGTTATTTTTCTTTTTAGTTAGTTTGTTTAGTAGGTTGGGGCTGAGTTTGAACCCACCATGCATGTGGCCGGTCACCTAATTGCTGAGCTACAGGCACCAAGCCTGGTTATTTATTTATTTTTTTGTAGTTGTCATTGTTGTTTGGCAGGCCCGGGCCAGGTTCAAAGCTGCCTGCCCTGGTGTATGTGACTGGCTCCCCAGCTGCTGAGCTATAGGCGAGAAGCCCATATTGATATTTTAATCTAAGATTTACCTCTATAGACTGTAAACAAAAAAGCAAATTAACATTAGTTGCTGAAAGAGTAGCCTTAGAGCAGGGAGGAGATGATTACTAACTTTTCTTACTATTTGACTTGTTATAATGGCATGGATTACTTTATAATTTTAAAAATATAGCCAATAGTGCCTGAAATTTTGGACAAGACACTGACCCCTTCCTTAAATTACCTTTTTTGTCATAGGCAACCAAATTATTCTAATAACTACATACTGTGTCTCTCAACCTCTGATAAGCTTGGCACACCTTTATAACAAGCAGGAAGGAAAGAAAAGGCTCAAATATTTGCACTAAGGGCTTAAGTTGTCCTTCACAGAAAGAAAAAAAAAACTTTTATAAGTTTTATCTCTATGTAGGTATTTTATACAGGGCAATGGTCATCTTATTCTTCAAAAAGAAAAGATAAAGAAATAGAGAAAGGAAGTAGAAAAAGAAGCAATACACCATATATATTTAAGTGGCTGCTTTTCCTTTGGAGTAAGCTAGGGATACCCGTTGCTAAAAACCACAACTGTTTCTATAGCCAAGGCTAGTCTGGACAACTTCCAACAGGACAGTCACATCCTCTTTCCTAAGACCCCACCCAGAATGCAGTGGATGTAGGGGCCCTGATCACAGTTCCTTACCCTATATCTACAAGATGGAGGTAGGGACCATTTGCAAGCTGGCCTCTTACTCAGACCAAGATCTCTTGCTGAATGCCTGGGAGGGCCTGAGGCCACAGTGATCCCTGGATTTGGCATGGCCTTCAGCCAGATGGGCCTGTGTCAATTATGTGGGTGGCTGACACATTCTCTTGCACTTGGGTGGACTGTGGACTTTTCCTGTAACTGTTCTGTGGCTTCCACTCACCTCTATGACCTTAGATTGCAAGCAGAAAATCTAAAACACAATGGTCCCTGCTAGTGGTAAGTATGAGGTACACACAGGAAACACAGCTAGACATGGGCCAATAAAGCTCCCTCCCCTACTGGAAGACTTCACTTGCTGTTTAAATCAGAACAGGAAATAAACTATTGAATGGGCTGCTTTTGTTAAAGATCCATCCTAGAGAACCGAAAAACCAAGCCTGGAGAAAAGGAAGAAGGAAGGCTGGGTGATGACTCCCACCTTTGCCAGAGAGTCGCCTAGGCTGTGTGCCGATGCAGATGCTCCGACTGTCCTCATCATCCTCAGGGGGGCGGCTCAGGTCATCCCAGGCACACTTGGCACTGACACCGCTTAGGTTGGAGCCATCTGTCTCGATACCTTTGTCAACTCTCTCCTGCTTGAAAAGACCCAAAGAGCCAGAGTTCCCTCAGAGAACTAGTGGCCCAAGACCACCAACATCCTCCCAACTACCACTCTTCCAGTATTTACTGAGCCCTTGCAGATGCTAAGCATGAGACAGATGCTGGAAGAACACAGTGTCTGACCTTGTTTTGTGTTGGTTACCAACGTATAAAGGTCTCTGTCAGGCTTTGGACTCCTTGGAGAACCAAGAATTAGGGGATACCAGCAGAAATGAACATCCCAAGGGAAGTTTCTCTACTATCAACATTCAGGTACAATGGCCTTCACACTTGTTTCAGAGCCCCAACCCTGTTCACTCCATACTGGCCCATGAAACTGACATGGCTAAAATAGGACCTACTTCCCTGAGGAAAAGTGCGATCCTTCCTTTTCTTCTGATCCTCCAGAAGAACCCCCCAGTTTTCTGCTACAGTAGACAGAGAAGCTTGCCACAGGCTGGAGAGGCTATACCTGCAGTTTCCCCTCTGACAGCTAGAGGGTGTGGTCACACAGGGAAGCACCACCAGACAGCAGCAGGGCTGGATTTCCCCTAGCTCACTTGTTTGGCAAAGGACTCTGGAATTTCTTTTGCCTTTCTTAGACTGATGGAGGTCTGGAGGATAGTGACTATCTGCAGACCCCCAGATGGCCCTGCCTTTGTATTACCCTTGACATTACTTAACCCAAACAATCTCTAACTGGTTTCAAGGAAGAACTGTACTTAAAACAGTTCCTGAATTTTTTCATCACATAGTTCTGTGATGCTAAACTTTGGAATAAAGGTCATCAGGAAAGCTTTAGCAACCTTATCCCTAACAACTATGTGGGGCAAATAAAGTTCCTTTTGACTGAGTACCTCAACAACTCTGCACTTCCCTGTCCACCTGCCCCTCTTTACCATGGGTCCACAGGCACCACGCTGGCCTATGGTCAGTCAGGGAGCCCATTTTGGGAAAGCATAAACATTGTCTTTACTTCTTGGGACGAGTCAGCAAGTAGCCCTCTTCCAGATGCCTCCCTCTACTCTCTCCTCTTTTCCAGGGCTACCATCAACCTGAGCAAAGCTGCAGATTCTGAGCACTGCGAGGCTGAGGTGAGGGAAGCAGGTCTGTGTGCTCTGGACAGGGAACATGGGCACCCTGGTCTGCTTAGGGGAGAGCTTGAACTTTTATCTCTATACTGGCTGTCCTGAGGCCCTTCACCTAGGTAAAGATCTTAAGACAAATACCCCTTAGCTCTCTATGTATTTTATAAGTGAAAAGAAAAAGTTAAGACCCAGAGAAGCACCTGTGGACCCATGGACTTGTTTAGGCACACGCCTGGTTAGTGGTGGAGCTTGGATCACAATAATACTATCCAGCTCTAAAATGAACCAACTAGAAATGGGTACCCGAAAGGATACAAGTGAACATAGAGGAGTTCATACTTGATGCCACCAGCAAAGAAAGCTGTACTTTCTCCCCCAGGCTCCCTGCTTTTATTTATTTATTTATTTATTTAAGACAGAGCCTCAAGCTGTCACCCTGGGTAGAGTGCTGGGGCATCACAGCTCACAGCAACCTCCAACTCCTGGGCTTAAGCGATTCTCTTACCTCAGTCTCCCAAGTAGCTAGGACTACAGGTGCCCACAATGCCCGGCTATTATTTTGGTTGTAGTTGGTAGGCCTGGGCTGGATTCAAACCCTCCAGCTCTGGTGTATGTGGCTGGCACCTTAGTAGCTTGAGCTACAGGTGCCGAGCCCCCTGCTTGCTTTTAAAGATCACTAGGTGGAGCTAGGCGCCGTGGCTCATGCCTGTAATCCCAGGCAGAGGCAGGTGGATTGTCTGAGGTCAGGCGTTTAAGTCCAGCCTGAGCAAGAGCAAGACCCCATCTCTAAAAATAGCTGGGCATTATGCCATGTGCCTGTAACCCCAGATACTTGGGAAGCTGAGGCAAGAGGATCATTTGAGCCCAAAGACTTTGAGGTTGCTCTGGATCAATAAAAAATAAAAAAAGACCACTAGGTGCTCTAGGTGCTGCTGGCTGGTCTCAGGAGAGCCTGAAGACTAGGAAGAGACCTGTTCTCGGCATACTAAGGACAGCTGCTAACCCTACTAGATCAAAGGACCAGGTTCTTTCTTAGTACTTGGCATTTATGATGGGGGCCAAACAACAGCCCACAGTGCCCCATGCTGCATTCCAACGTGGCTGCAGGACAAGGGCTTAGGAAAACAGCCTTCATGCTTCCTGGTTCTTGCATAAGCAGAAGCTATAAGGAAACCAAGTTTTAAGTAGAGATAACAGAGGATCCTAGCATCAGTTTGAAAAACTTTATTCTTAAAGGCATTAGGAAAACAAGAGGAACATTATCTGTGAATGAGGGGCATTTATATTTATGCCCATGAGCTTACAGGTCTGCAGTAAAGAACCCAGGGACTGCTGGCTACATGTCCATTTGCCACCTCTCTCTTGCTCATGGAACTCCTGGTTCCATGAGCTGCTGCCTGTGGCCTACCAGAACTTTACAGAAGCATTAAAAGGTTCAGAGGCAACAATGACCTGTAGTTGATGGGGGGAGTAGAAGGAGTCAGATACACGGCAGGCACATTATAAGCCATTTAATTCTCCTGCTTCATAAGCAACCCATAAGAAAGGCAGTTATGCTCTAGAGCAGCAGTTCCCAATCTGTGGGTTGTGACCCACAGAAACTGTATTAAAGAGTTGTGGCATTAAGAAGGCTGAGAATCACTGCTCTAGATGCTTCCGAAATTCACCTGCATGCCAAAGGAGTGTTTCTAAAACAGCAAAGATGGCCAGGTTTGCTGGCTCAGGCCTGTAATCCTAGCACTCTGGGAGGCCGAGGTGAGTAGATTGCTTGAATTCAGGAGTTTGAGACCAGCCTGAGTAAGACCGAGACCTTGTCTCTAAAAAACTAGCAAGGCATTGTGGTGGGCCAGCTACTTGGGAGGCAGAGGCAAGAGGATTGCTTGAGCCCCAAGAGTTTGAGGTTGCTGTGAGCTATGACACCACAGCACTCTACCTAGGGTGACAAAATGATACTGTCTCAAAAAAACAATAAAAAATAAAACAGCAAAGATGACACTGAAACTCTTCCAGGTGGGTCACAGTAGGCTTGTATGTCTAAAGATCCTTTTACACAATAAGAAGTGCCAACCTACCCAGGGCAGGAGCTTGGAATCTCACTGCCCAGAATGGAAAATGTATCAAAGGAGTGGATGGGATTGTGAGACAATCAGTGCTCACGACTACAGCTGGGCTATAGGGCCAATATTGCCCAAGCCACTGTCTATTACTGAGTGGTGGTGACCATGGGGTGTCTACATGAAAGAAGGTCTGTGTTATTCTCTACTTTTCTTTCTTTATTTTTTTCCTAAGACAGAGTCTCACTTTGTTGCCCCCAATAGAGTATCCTGGAGTCATAGCTCACAGCAACCTCGAACTCTTGGGCTCCAGCAATTCTCTTGCCTCAGCCTCCCGAGTAGCTAGGACTATAGGCACCGGCCACAACATCTGGCTATTTTTAGAGATGGGGTCTTACTCTAGTTCAGGCTGGTCTTGAACTTGTGAGCTCAGGCTATTTGCCCATCTCAGCCTCCCAAAGTGCTGAAATTACAGGTGTGAGCCACAGTGCCTGGCTCTCTCTCTCTCTTTTCTTTCTTTTTTTGCAGTTTTTGGCCAGGGCTGGGTTTGAACCAGCCACCTCTGGCGTATGGGGCTGGTGCCCTACTCCTTTGAGACACAGGTGTCGCTCTCTCTATCTTCTTTTTAACAGTTTCTCTGTTGCCCAAGCTGGAGTGCAGTGGCCCAATCATAGCTCATTGTACCACTGAACTCTTGGGATCAAGTAATCCTCCTGGCTCAGCTTCCTGAGTAATTGAGATTACAAGGTACATGCCACCATATCTTGCTAGTTTTTTCTTATTTCTTTATTCTTTTTTAGACGTGTCTTGCTGTGTTGCCCAGGCTGGTCTCAAACTTCTGGCCTCAAGCAATCCTCACACCTCAGCCTCCCTGGGATTACAGGTGTGAGCCACAGCACCTAGCCTGTGTACTTTTTTAAAAAGGGTACTAGGGGAATGAATACTGGGTAAGCAATCTACGATACTTATTTACTTTCATTGCTGGTGATCTGATTTTATAAAAAGCTATTATATAATTTATATACGATAAAATCTGTCCTTTTTAAATGCAAAAATATATGTATCTGAGATGAGCTTTCCTGGGCAAAAATTTTTGCTCCCCATGCACTTTGCAGAATTCAGGGGACAAATTCCAAGTTATGCCATATTTCTACTCACTCACACATAAAGCTCCTTTATTTTCCCATGATGAAAGCTAGTGTTATTTGGAAGAGGCCTAGACACAATGTGCAAGAAAGGTTTTCCTCATTCAAGACATACTTGCAGGTGTGGATCAATCTCAAATATGGTCTCTCCCCTCCGCATGTCAGTTATCAGCCAGGGGCCGCCAGCCCTGTGGACAAGGAAAGGGGACATGATGATAACTGAACGTCAGAGCTGATGAGCTGGGCCTGTAGCTGTGTTTGCTGCCTCAGACCCAGAACACAGGGGAATAGTTCACAGTCAGGGGCTGACAGGGAGTGTATCATCAGGAAGCCCCGATATGAAAAACAGTCCTGAAGCAACAATGAGAAGGAGCCCTATGTGTGGGGTGAAGGAGGGATTCCCACCCCCGACCCCTGGAGTCAGGCTCCTGCCTCACGGGCAGCAGGCACTCACACAGGCACTGTGCGCAGCAGCTCCAGGATACCCTGCCCATTCCACTGCTGGGCTGAGTGCAGCTCCTCAGTGCAGACCCCAACAATCTGAGAACAAGAAGCCATTGTGTGTTAATGACCATCCCTCCCAGGTGAGCCATCTATACTTTCTCAGGGTTACCTCAAGTGTGGGGACCTCAGGCAGGACCTGTGCTCAGGGGCTGGTGTGTCCAAACTGGGATGGTTCCCTCAGCAGGCAGTGTCTGGGTCTACAGATGGGCACTGAGGCCCGAACCTTGCCCTTGCTGGGACAGGTCAGGTGTCTGGCTGACATAAAGTCTAGCTGCAAGCTGCAGAGGAGAAAAATCAAGGACTGAGCCAACTCGGGCTAGGCCCTCAAGCCGTGTCTCTGGAATCAAGCAGGAGAACTTCAGGGAGACTTTCCTTCTCAGGCTAGTACCATGGGGAATGTGAACAAAGAAGATTTTGAGATCCATCAAAATTGCAACCATGACCACAGGGCTACAGCATCTTACAAAGAAGCTCTCTTACTTATCAGGGGCTCTGCCTCTGTGTAAATCTCAAGGGAACCAATTAAACCTTTGCATGGACCTTATCATGACCAAAAGCAAGTGTTGGCCAAAGCTGAGGTAGATTCACACTGCTTCTGGGAAAGGTAACCAACCCAGAGCTGGCTTCTGCTGGGAAATCCTGTATCCATGACTGTCTGGGTATTTATCAGTTCAGTGAGCATCCTCCCTGTTACAGCCATTCCCGGACTAAATGGCCCTTACTCCTTCTCTCATCTCAGCAGGTTAAACCATCTTTTTTTGTGAGACAGAGTCTCACCATGTTGCCCTCAGTAGAGTACCATGGCATCACAGCTCATAGCAACCTCAAACTCTTTTTGGGTTTAAGTGATTCTCCTGCCTCAGTCTCCCAAGCAGCTGGGACGACAGGTGCCTGCCACAACAGGCAGCTATTTTTTTTGTTTCAGTTGTCAATGATGTTCAGCTGGCCTGGGCTGGGTTCAAACCCACCACCCTCAGTGCATGTGGTTGGTGCTGTAACCACTGTGCTACAAATGCTGCCCAGGTTAAACCATCTTAATCTACCTGAAAAACCATTAGAAGGAAGAGAAAATAGGAGAAGACCAAAGGAAACCTTCCACTCCTTTACTCCTTCTACCCAAGCCCCCCCTGTCCTACTAGAACTTTTCATATAGGAAAGCTTGAGCCAATATCCAAAATGCCTCTCACCTGGAGGAAAGAAACCACCCCAAAGGGTGTTTGCACAGGTTGCATCTGTGGGTCCTCTGTCAGCAACATGTGCTGAATTCTTGACTCACTGTTATCCAAAGGGCTGTGCCAAGACACATGGTCCCCGCTGCAGAAGGTGTTCTCTGTGGGAGAGACATGAGGATCCTCAGTGTTTGAGGCCCTAGATCCAGGCCTGGAATCTGACCTGGGATCTGAGAAGTCCATGCTGGGAGGCTCTCCAGCCTTTTGAGGCATCCTTTGTGAAGAGGGAGAAGACATCATTCCAGGTGGAAGCAAAGAATTTGAGGATATTTGAAAAAAAAAAAAAAACCCAAATTGTTCCTGTTTGTCGATTCTGTCAGTCTCCAATGAATGGAAAAGGACAGGCTGTTGGATTGCATGCTCACTTGGCCTGGGAAACCCAAAGACTTCTGGCATCTGCTTCACCTCCCTAGCACCCTGACTTATGGGGGGAGGTGGCAGCCATAATCAGATCTTCCAGGAAAGAATAAAGTGCTTTTCTGTGGGTCATTGGCCAGAAGTCCACAAAGAGGCTGGAGGGCAGTAAAAGCTCTTCACCTTGGAAAGACAGACCAGGATTTTTATGCAGCTGAAACAGTGCTTGGAAGGGAACACCTACTCAATCTTGGAGGACCTTTGAAATTTGTCACCAGTTTCCCACAAACAGACAGATTTAGGGATTTCTGAGGAACACAAGACTTCAAGTAAATGGAGGTCTGGATAGTATCTCATAGCCCTTGACAGACTCTGCCAAGGGATAGCTGTTTCCAAGCTACCTCACAGCCTCACCACTGTACTTCACATGTTTTTTTTGTTTAAGGTTACTTTTGTTATAATGATAAGATAAACACAACCCCACAGGGGATGAAGTCGTCCTAACTCTTACATTGGCTACCCAAGGTGCTCTGCATTTACCACACTATTTGTATCTATAGGTTCCCTTCCATTTTTAGTTCTGACACAGATGGAAGCAAACTATTTTGCAGATTTCACTTAATTTTATATCTTAGAGCTCACGTCACATCAGTGTATTGAGAGCCACCTGGTTCTTTAAATGGCTGTGTTGCAGTCATCATAGTCTGTCACTTATGATCTGGGAATCTCAACAGTTAAGGTCCTTTTACTTTTTATAAAATATATATATATATATATATTTTTATTTTTTATTTTATTTTATTTTTTTTTGAGATAGAGCCTCAAGCTGTCACCCTGGGTAGAGTGCTGTGGCGTCACAGCTCACAGCAACCTCCAACTCCTGGGCTCAAGCGATTCTCTTGCCCCAGCCTCCCAAGTAACTGGGACTACAGGCACCCACCACAATGCCTGGCTATTTTTAGGCTGTAGTTGTCATTGTTGTTTGGCAGACCCGAGCTGGATTCAAACCCGCTAGCTCTGGTGTATATGGCTGGAGCCTTAGCCCCTTGAGCTATAGGTGCTAAGAGTACTTTTTATAAATATTTAAGGTAAGGGAGAACACACATACATGTGAATACATACCCACTCACACCCATACCCACCCTGGCCTGAAGGCTCCTGGGAGGCCTAAGAGAGCTTTTGCTAATGTCTCTTAGTCTGAATGCTAACACAGCCATCTTTTCCAACCAAGAGACAGACTCAATTTATTAGTCCTAACCTCAACAGTGTTCATTCAGGAGGGAGAAGGAAGACTATTTCCTCTAAGGGATACATAATAACAAAGGGAAGGAGAAAGCAGAGGTCTAAGCACAGCCAAGTAGTAACTCCTAAATTTCCAAATTCCTGCTGGACCCACTCTTCTCAGATTCCCTCTCCTATTACAGAAGCATGTGTCTACAAGTGGCTTGCAAGCTGTGTAGGTAAGAAAGAACGCAACAAGTAAAAGGACTGAGTTTGTAATTCACCTCATCTCAACACAAACACATAACAAAGTTCAAGTCTGGTGGTGCCCATAGCTCAGTTGGCAAGGCACTGGCCACACACACCGAGGCTGGCAGGTTGGAATCCGGCCCCAGCCAGCTAACAAAAAAAACAACAATGCAACTACTACAACAACAAAAAAATAGCCGGGTGTCATGACAGGCACCTGTAGTCCCAGCTACTTGGGAGGTTGAGGCAAGAGAATTGCTTAAGCCCAAGAGTTTGAGGTTGCTATGAGCTATGACACCATGGCACTCTACCCAGGGTGACAGCTTGAGACTCTTGTCTCAAAAAAAAAAAAAAAAGTTCAAACCCAATGAATTCACTGGTAAATTATACCAAACATTTATTTGTTTATTTATTTGAGACAGAGCCTCAAGCTATCCCCCTGGGTAGAGTGCTGTGGCATCACAGCTCACAGCAACCTCCATCTCCTGGGCTCAAGCGAGTCTCCTGCCTCCTCTTCCCAAGTAGCTGGGACCACAGGCGCCCGCCACAATGCCTGGCTATTTTTTGGTTGCAGCTGTCGTTGTTTTTGGTGGGCCCGGGCTGGATTCGAACCTGTCACCTTAGGTGTATGAGGCTGGCACCTTAGCCACTTGAGCCATAGGCGCCAGGCCTCTACCAAACATTTAAAAAAGAACTGGCAGTGCCTGTGGCTCAAAGGAGTAGGCTGCCAGCCTCATATGCGGGGGGAGGTGGGTTCAAACCCAGCCCTGGCCAAAAACTGCAAAATAAATAAATACATAAATAAGAATTAATACTGGCTGGGTGTTGTAGCTCACGCCTGTAATCCTAGCACTCTGCGAGGCTAAGGCAGGTGGACTGCTTAGCTCAGGAATTTGAAACCAGCCTGAACAAGAGTGAGACACCCCCCTCCCCCGACATTCTACTAAAAATAGAAAAACTAGCCAGGTATTATGTCAGGTACTTCTTCCCTTCTGGGAAGGCTGAAGCAAGAAGATCACCTTAGTCCAAGAGATGGAGGTTGTTGTGAGCTATGATGATGCCATGGCACTCTACCCAGAACAACAGAGGGAGACTGTGTCTCAAAAAAGAAACAAAATAAAAAAGAAATTAAGAAAAACAATTCCAGCACAGCGCCTGTGGCTCAAGCAGCTAAAGCTCCAGCCACATACACCTGAACTGGCAGGTTCCAATCTAACCTGGGCCTGCCAAACAACAATGACAGCTGCAACCAGAAAAATAGCCAGGCATTGTGGCAGGCACCTGTAGTCCGAGCTACGTGGAAGGTGGAGGCATGAGAATCACTTGAGCCCAGGAGTTGGAGGTTGCT
>CAUYQV010176803.1:0-12066 GCA_963574575.1 Galagoides demidoff | reverse complement strand
GCTTATGCCAGTGAGTCTGTGCCAGGTGACACGGCCAGGGTCCCTCCCTACCCTCCTGTGGCAGCTGGTCAGGGTGGTAGTATGTTGATGACCACCCTCTTCTGGCCTGAAAGGTTTTGGCAGAGAGATCTGCAGTCATTCTAATATTCTTCCCCTTGTAGGTTATGGTTTTTCTTACATCTAGCTGCTTTCAGGATTTTCTCTTTCATATTAACTTTAGTGAAGTTAATTATGATGTGTCTGGAGGATGGGTTGAGTCATGCTGGGATTCTGAAGCTGTCTGCTATCTGTGCTATCTGAATTTCAGGATCTCTTTCAGGCATATCTAGAAAGTTTTCTTGCATAATTTCATAAAGAAGAGCATCTCTGTTTTGTGAAGCAACTTCGTCATCTTCAGGGATTCCTATAAGGCAAATATTAGTTTTCTTCAAATTGTCCCAGAACTCTCTGAGAGAATGATCTGTTTTTGCTTTCCATTTCTGTTCTTCTATGGATGCTTGGGCACGTTCAAAAGCTTTGTCTTCAATGTCTGAGATCATTTCTTCTGCCTGCTCCATTCTACTCCCAAGGGATTCTACTGTATTTTTCAGATCTTTGAGGACTGTAATCTCTTGCCTCAATGTATCAAAATCTTTGGTGGTTTTGTCTTTGAATTCATTGAATTCTTGTGTGAACTTTTTTTGGAATGCTCCTTGGATTTCTAATTCTAACTTTGCCTCTATTCTATTAATCTTATTTTCAATCCAAATTCTGAATTTGATTTCTGACATCTCAGCCATCTGTTTATGAATGGATCTTCAGTTCCATCTACCACATCCTTTCTTGGGGGAGGGGTTTGATCTACTCTGGTTATTCATATTACTGGAGTTTTTCTGCTGATTCTGCCCCATGTTTATTTTATACTGTTTGGCTTTTCCCCTTGAGCTTTGCCAAGGACCCATACAGTGCTACAGCCTGAGAGACTGGGGACCTGCTTGATGTGGTGGGGCTAAGTGGCTCTGTCTCATTTTCAGCTGGTCTAACTAGTGAATTAGTTACTCTGGGTTGAAGTCTCAGCTGTGGAGAAATACTAGCAATTAAGTCACTCTCCCCCCCGACCCTGCCCAGGCAACAATTGGAAAAGGAAAATCAAACCTTCCCACAGCCACATACCCAGGGTATCACTTTGAGTAGTCCTCGGGTGATTGACGAGGGCTACTTGAACCCTTGTTCAAGAGGTCCAACAAGAGGTCCAAATCAATTGTCCCAGTCAGCAACAGTCTCAAGTGCAGTTCAAAAGGTCTCCAGCAAGTAGATAGCAGGGGTCTGCTGGCAGCTCAAGTATGACTCACTCTCGTGCTCTGTGAGGTCAGAAGGACCCACCCAGCACATAAATTAGTATGGGAAGTTTGATGCTTCCTTCCCCACCTTATACCTCTGTCACACCCAACACTGGTAACCCCACAAGGCTGTGACCCAGTTCCCTCCAATAAGCAGATGCTCCAGGGGGTTGCACCTGCCTGAGTCACAGGGATATCTATCTATGTTTCCTCAGCCAGGCCACCACTCCCTGCCACTATCCATCAGGGGGAGGTGAAGCCTGACAACCTTAGATGCTTAATGGAGGCTGGGATGGTTCACTCAGTTCCAGCCCCAACCCTGGTTGATGTTGCTGGCAGAACAGAACAACTTCACAGAATTTATTTCTGTCCTGGCTATATTCCCCTGTGGATCAGATGCTGTTTGAGTTCACAGAAACTGCAGCTCCCCTAGTTTGTGCTGCTTCCTGGTCTCGGCTGCAGTTTGTGTTGGGGCGGGCATGGTTAGAGCTTACACTCGGCTGTCAGTTCCAGCCTCTGCCTGCCCTGCTTTGTCTCAGCTATGATTCCCGGAGGGCCTGGTGCATCTTAGGCTCAGTAAAGCAGTCCTCTGGGTCAGCCCCACCCTGGGAGTCTGCTGTCTCTGCACACGTGTATTCTAGTCCCTGTGCTCTGCCCAGGCTGGTACCACCTCAGGCATACCCTTTACTCACAGGGCCTGCATTTCTGTCCCAGGTCTGTTCCACCAGTGGCTGCCACTGGAGAAGATGCCCAGCTTCCTCTGGTTTCCCAGAGAGACAGGGAGTGTCTATCCAGAATATCCCAGGGGTGTGAGCTCTATTGTTCCTGCTGCTGTGGCTGCTGCACTGTGCCTTGGGGCATTGCTGCTCCTTTATGGTTCCCCCTCAGTTGACCATCTTCTCCTTACTCCTGTGTTGCAGAATTAGCACAGACCAGCAACAGTCCTTACCCTGTGCACACCTCTCAAGAAAATGCCCAAGAATCTGGACTCCATGGGGGACAGGCTTCCAGACCTTGAGGTGAGAGTGGAGGAGAGTGCTGGGAGTTCAGAATTGCAAGTTTTATGCCTGGCAGGAGAGTGCCATGGCACCCTAGTAGGGGAAGGAGGTCCAGTTTTTAGAGGGTCTCTCCCATGGGATAAAATGGGAGGACATTTGAACTCTGCTTGCTTGTTTGTATGGAGTATACTGTGAGCACTTCTCATGGGGGAGGGGACTCCCATCCACTTGGCAATGGATTTTGTACCTTTTGTTTGTGTCCTTGCAGTCGCAGCTCGCCTCAGCAGGATTGATGTGTGTTCTTCAACCTTCTCTCTTGGCTCAGCTCCAAATCATCAGCTTACTTGCTACCTTTAACTCTCCTTCTGGATGGCAGCCTCTGTGGAAAGCTGGCTTCAGTCAGCCATCTTGCCTCTGCCAGATTTACACTTTCTTTTGTTTAGTTTCTTTTAATTGCTAGATAAATGTTTCTATGGGAGAGTTATTCATGTGCCATCCTTAGAGGCAGAGTTCATGCTGCCCTAAATGCCAGTTAGAAATGTCTTTTGTTATTAGCCCACTAGCAAGATTGTTCTTTCTGTACATGTGTATATCTATTAGGTCTGTGTGTCCAAGAGGCACGGCAATTTGGCTGTAATTATATTTTTCAGTGAGTGGTTTGGTTATTATGGTTAGTATATTCTGTGAATTGAGTATGTATTTATCTGATAGAGAGGTGGGACCCTATATTTGAACAGAGGAGTGAGAGAATTATATTTATATGTATTTGAGATATGTAATATGGTTTTTATTGGTATGGAGAGGTAGAATCTGGTTCATACTAGATTCAAATAGTATAGGATTTGGAAGTGGTTTATATACTATGTTAGAGATATTTCTGTGTGTCTTGGGTGGGTATACTAATTTGTGTGTATATTTATCAGCAGGTGGGTGGAGTATTTATCTGTTGGTTTCATTAAGCTTGAGATTGTTAGAGGAGTGTTTAGAGTACAATTTTTTGGAGAACGTTAGGGTGATTCTGCATGTATTTGGGAATGTTTGGGGAATGAGGTAAGAGGTTGTATTCTGGAGATGTGGGATATTATGTAGAGTTTTGAAGGATGGACCTAATTGGGGATAGGGAATATCTATATATGTGTCTGTAAGTGTGAGAGAGTTGTGTATGTATATTAGAGTGTAAGGATTGTTGGTGGTGTTATGCTTTCTATGTTTCTTAGCATGGTGGTTATGTATTTGTGCATAGATTATGAGTATGTATATAAAGAGTTTATAAGTATATCAAGAGCATTACAGGTCCTTTGTGTCCATCCTTCAACTTGGTGGTTCTGATTTATGTATTCTCAGAGTTTGTGAGATAGACTTACACGTATTTTATGCATAGATTGTGGCTATTGGAGATTATGGAACTTCTGTGTTTTGTATTGTGGGAGACGTGAGGTTTGGTGTATGTCTTTGGAAACAGAAAGACTTTGTAGACTGTGTGTGCATTCTGGAATCATGGAACATGTGTATTTTGGAGGTCTGGGATTGCATGTGGTTATTTGGGAGGGTAGTGCATGAAGCCACTATTTTTGTAGTTTGTGGTTTGTAGGATCCTGGGGCTTGCTATAAGGTTTTCATTGTGTACATATGGGCAGTGTGTTCATTGTATATGTTTGTATTTGGGCACTTGTTCATATATATGGTTGTGGGAGTGCCTTGTGAGCATTCTGGATGATTAGACTTTTGTCTGTCCATATTTAGGTAGGAAGAGGCCCATATTTGCATTCAAGTAGAATGTATACCTGTGTGTTCAGTATATCTACTTGAAGGGTTTGTTTTCTGGAGCCATGTAGGGTGGCATTAGAATTTAGGGTCCTACTCAGGATGCAGGTTGGTGGTTTACAATTAGGGATGCTAGGGTATTTATACCATTTTATACTAGATTATATTTACAAGTAAATACCACAAATTGAGGCTTTCTCACCTCACTCTGAGAGCATTTTATTCAGTATTTACCAGTACACATGGTCTGTGTTTGTTCATGTAAGTATGTGTGTGTTTATGTATGTGTTTGTGTCTTCAATATGTGCAAGCAGGTGAAGCAAGCATATTCAGGCATGAGTGGGTAAATGTACTGAGCTCTGTTGTGGGTGGGACCTGCAGGCATAGTCCCTGTTAATGTGCCTTGGCCCTTGTCATTCTGAGTCACTGTATTGCTCCTAAGCAGTTGGTTCACCCTTTAGGGCCAAGGAATACCCACAAATGTTGATGATTTCCCTCTCCTCCTGAAGCAGATGGACTCAAGGGTACTTGTAATTCCTGGAGATGTTTGGTGCTTTAGAGTTGTGTGTTCCTGTTGTGGGTGGCCTTGATGGACAGAATACTTTGTCAAGCCTAAATTTTGTAGGTATTGTCCACATTGTGGGCAGCAGTCACAAAGTTGAAGCATTTTCTGGACAGATGTGCTAAGTCCTCTTCCAGGCCAAATCCTCTGAGAATCAGCTGGGCAGCTGATGGCACTGCTGGCTCCTGTGGGACACAGCTGGTGGGTGAGGATGGCCTCTACCCCGGGGTTCATGTATTGAAAACCTGCCCATGCCCATTCTACCATCTGCCCCTGTGGTACTGTTGGGTGTCAGGCAGGTCAGCTCTACTACCAGTTTTCAACTAATCTATCTCCAGGGAAACCTGACTAGCCAGAACCTCCAGGGGTCCCCAGTGTTGTGAGTAGTTTTGGTTTCTGTGATAGGAGCCATGTCTCCGTGGGTCATGGTTAAAAAGAAGGAGGCAAAAGCTTGTAACGTTCTCCTGTATTACCCTGATGAAGCCAGGAGTAAATGTACAGCATTTGCTTCCAAAAATTTATACAGTAATTGTACACTGGGATCAAGCAGCTCAAGGTGCCTCTGGGTCTGTTCTTTCACAAGATGTCCTTTGGGGTATTCTGGACACAAGAGCCTAAACCAGCTTTTTGGTGGGAGGCATTGGGTAGAGCTTGGCAGTGCCAGCCAAAGCAGGGGAGGGCTGTAACTATAGGCACAACATGGTGGAGTAAAGATAAAGTAGGAGAGAGCCAACTTTAGAAACAGGGCTTGGGAAAAGCAGGTTCTAGGAAGCCTGAGTTTACACAGGCTGAGGTGCTGGGACAAATGCCATACTCAGAGCCTGGGAAGCCCAACTTTCTTCCACCTCAGGGATAGGTGAGGGTAGCCTCCTGATGTTCTCCTGTCACAGCATCCCTGAGCTGCTGGTGAATGTCTGAGACACAGCCTAATGAATGTGACCTTGCATGGTGGTAAGTAGCTTGAGTGCTAAGGAGAGGAGGAACTGGTCTGTTTTCTTTCAGCAGTCAGGGAGGTGATATGAGATCCTGTTAGGGTGGACTTTGCAGTCACATACCTAGATCTTCTGTCACATGGAGGCTCAAGATCCCAAAGAGAGAATGGGTTGGGTATCCCTAATGTGCCTAAGCTTTTGGTTCTGGGCCTCCACCCTCACTGGGTGGCTTCCAGCTCTATGGGAGTGAGACAAGCCTTGTAAGGCTGGGGTAGTAAAAAAACGGGGACAGGCAGGGAGGCTCTATTCTAAGCAGAACTGGGACTGAGACCTGGAGATACATGAAGAGCTCCTCTGAGACTATATGGCTCTGAGCTTTCTGAGACCTTTAAACAGGTTCTCCTTTCTTTTCTGAATGCTCAGACTGCTGTTGGCTCTGGGAAATGCATCTTAGTTAGCTTCAGGTTTCTCAGATTGGTTAACCTTACCTTCTATATTTTCTCTATTCCACGTGGGACTACAAGCCCATTAGAGGCAGCCATGGGTTCAAGGTGGGCACCAGCTGAATCCACAGCTGCTGCCTTTTCCCTCAGAAACCACCCAGAAACTTCTGGGCCTTTCAGCCTTTTCTTCCTCATAGTGAATCTTCCTGCCTATAAAACATGTTGGTATCACTTTCTCGACTGTTCCAATGACTGCTTTTCACTTGTATAAATGGAATCCTAGGTGGCTTTCACAGCCATCTTCATGTCCTAGGCTAAAATAATGACAGTGTACTAAATGCATTGTGTTTTATTGGCAGGATTGAACTATCTGTTCTTATTGTTTATTTTTATTTTTTGGAGACATGTTCTATGTCTGTCTCTGGGGCTTTCATCATAGCTCATCGCAACCTTAAGCTCCTGGACTTAAGACATCCTTTTCCTTCAGCCTGCAGGCACCTACTAACCCACTCAGCTACTTTGTCTATTTTTTGTAGAGATGGTATCTTGCTCTTGCTCAGGCTGGTCTTGAACTCCTTATCTCAAGTAATCCTACCACTTCAACCCTTCCACAAGGCTAGAATTACAGGCATGAGTCACTATACCTGGTTTGCTTTTATATTTTAAGACATTATATATGTTAAATAAAAACACACATTTCTATCTTCTCTGCATCACTGGTAGCATCTTCTTGTTTTCTCTTTTTAAATTTTTAAAATCCTTTTAGAGACAAGAGTCTTGCTCTGTTGCCTAGGCTAGAGTGCAGTGACACAACTGTAGCTTACTGTAGGCTCAAACTCCTGATTCATATGAGCCTCCTGTCTCAGGTTCACAAGTAGCTGGGACTACAGGCATGTGCCATTTCCGCCTAGTTTTTGTCTTTCTAACGATAATCACTCTTATGAGGACAAGATGGTATTTAATTAAGATTTTGATTAGAATTTTCCTGATGATTTATGATGCTAAGCATGTTTTTCATATACCTGTTGGCCATTTGTATGTCTATTCATGTCCTTTGTGCACGTTATAATAGAATTTTCTTTTCTTAAGACAGAGTCTTATTTTGTTACTCTGGGTAACGTGCCATGGTGTCACAGCTTACAGCAACCTCAAACTTTTGGTGCAATCGATCCTCTTGCTTCAGCATCCTGAGTAGCTGGGAGTATAGGTACCTGCTACAACACCCAGCCAGTTTTTCTGTTTTTAGTAGAGATGGAGTCTAGATCTTGCTGAGGCTGGTCTCTCAACTCTTGAACTTAAGTGACTCACCTATCTTGCCTTCCCAAAATGCTAGGATTACATGTGTGACCAGTACTTTTCTTTTTAACTATTGTTTAAATTTTTTTGTGTATTTTGGATATTAAGACATTGTCAGATATATAGTTTACATTTTATTTTATTTTGTATTTTCTTCCATTCAACAGGTTGTCTCTCCATCCTGCTGATTGTTTTTTTACTGTACAGAAGCTTTTTAGTTTAATACATTCCTGTTTGTCTATTTTTGTTTTTGTTGCCTGTGATGTTGAAGTCTTAGCCATAAAATCTTTGCCAAGACCAATGTCCTAAAGTGTTTCTCCTACATTTTCTTCTTGTAGTTTTGTATTTTCGGGTCTTATGGGTCTTTAAACCAGGGGTCCTCAAACCTTTTAAACAAGGGCCCAGTTCACCGTCCCTCAGACCATTGGAGGGCTGGACTGTGGGCCCCAGGATGAGTCAGCTGCTAAGTAGGACAGGCAGCAGTGGCAAAAACACCCAGTGGGCTGGATAAACGTCCTAGGCGGGCTGCATGTGGCCTGTGGGCTGCAGTTTGAGGATGCCTGCTTTAAACCATCTCAAGTCCATTGGGGTAAATACTAAGGGACACAATTGTTGGATCATATGGTAAGAATAAGAAGTATGTTTAGTGGCTATACCACTTTGTAATCTGAAAAGTAATGAATAAGAATTCCTTTTGCTCCTTATCCTTTCCATTATTAATTGTTAATATGTTGCATTTAGGTCAATCTCACAGGTGTGTAGTGATATCTTGTTTTAATTTGTAATTCCCCAATGATGTATAGGGAACAGAGCCTGAAGATCAGACCAAGATCCTATCTCTAAAAATATAATGACGTGAAAAAGGAAAACAAAGCAATGGATCTGAATGAGGGATGCTTTGTGATGAGTACACTTGAGATAGACTTACTCTATCCCTTTCATGGGGAGTGCACAGAAAAGCATTAGATGGGGTAGGATCCTGTCTGCCCAGCTGGTTCAGACACTTGATGGTCCCAATGGCAAAACTGGGTTTGTGTGATTTGTGCTTTTGAAACTCTCCTTTAGCACATTTTAAAGGAGAAAAGCTTGCATTGAGTCTGTTTTAGATTGTGGGAGGGGGAGCATTTTATCACAAGTAGTCCCTCTACTTACATTTATTAGGAGCCTTATGGCCCTGTCTCCACATGTGAGATTTTTATTTTGTGTTTAATCCCAGAGAATATCTTTTAATCCCACATATGCTTCATGCAAACACTATGCACTTGATATAAGTTTCTCAACATTATCTTTGGGATGACCTGAGACAAAGAAAATTCCAAGGGAGCACTTTGTTACAAGAAGTGGGATTTGTTTTGAGGGGGAATGGGATGGAAATGGAAAATGAGCTGCCATTTATGACAGCTTTAATCATGGTACATTTGCCTAAAATGAGCTCAAGGCTCAGGTCTGCACACAAAGCATCCTCTCTGACATCTCATCTAAGAATTCAGTAAAAGGGTTTATTCAGTCCCTCACAGAAGGTACATGAGAGTAGTGGCGATTCCTAAGAGTCTGTCCCAGGCATGAGCAGATGATGAATGACAGGCAGATTCAGGCAGGCCTGGCTGTTTATCAGATGCTTGGCCAGGATCCTCCAAATGAGGCAACTCTCACCAATACTGCCCAGCGCACAGGCACCTGAATGCCATGTAGCTGTGAAGTTGGAATAAAAGTGCAGCTACAAAAGGGCAGCCCCTTGGAGCTGGTCCATTCTGACCATGGTCAGAAAGCACTGTTGTTTATGGGGCTGGTCTTGCTCCTGTTGTCAGTTGCAGTTTCCCCACCAGGCTGTGGCTTCCTCCAGGGATCCACTGCCCACAGTAATGGGGGGGAGGGCCTCTGGAGCCAAACCTACCTAGTGCTGCCCTGAGATACAAGGCACTAGAGTGGGACCTGGCTCAGCCTTACCTCCTCACAGGGTTTCTGTGGAGAAGCCATGAGTGGAGAGGGAGGTGAAGCATCTGGGATACTTCAGTATCAGGATCAACAGAGCACCTGCTGTGAGCATTGTGATGTCCCTTGGGGTTGAACACCATGAGGTGGTCAGTTTGGGAAGATTCTTCTAGATTCTGTTTCACCACTTTCTTGATTCATAGCTTATGCCATACTCTCAAAGTTTCTTCATTTTTCCTTGTGCCTCTAACCCATGGTTTCCAGGTACCTGTCAAAAAGGAAGCTCCTGAGATGAGGGACCCTGTCCTGGTCAGATTTGGTTGCTATGACAAAGTCCCATAGCCTGGAGGCTTAACAAACAGAAATGTGTTTATCACAGTCTGGAGGATAGAAGTCTGAGGTTAGAGCACCAGTGTGGCTGGGTTCTGGCCTGAGCCTGCTTCCTGGCTCACACTGTATCCTCAGGTAGTAGCTCTGGTGTCTCCTCCTCTTCTTCTATGAATACTCTTGTCAGCACTGGGGAGCCACCCTCATGACCTTGTTTAGCTCTAATTACCTCATATAGGCACCACCTCTGAATACCATCACATAGAAATTTGGGGGGAGACATATTCAGAGTATAAGAACCCACCAATTGGCCCCACTGTACAGGTTCAAGGTGAATTAAGGGGTTTGGGGGGCACAGGGGTGAAGGAAACACTGGTTTTACATCCTCCTGGGGAGTGTTCAGCCAGAACAAAGATGGGAGCAGATAACAGGTAGGAGGGTGAGGAGCAGTGCAGGAGTCTCAGCTATGACTGAAGTGCTGTCCATCCTTGACTGTGGGCCCCCACGCTTCACTGATATTCGCTCCTTATATTTTCCCTGAGTGCTTGATGTGTTGCTCGCGCAAATACCAGGGCACCATGGGGTAGGGTCACAGGTGGGGATGTCCATTACACCAAAACTTTCATAGTGTACTGTTCTGGGAGTTTCTGGACCTTCAGGCCATGGTGTACACTGATTAAGCCTAACACATACTCAGAGCCTCTTTTTCTATGTAGAGACCAACCTGGGGAGAGAAAAGGAGTTGCAGCCAGGAAGAGCTCCTCCAGGAATAGACTATCTTTCCCTAAGCCACACAGGGCAAACCAGTGTGAGTACTGTCCATAGGAACAGAAGAATGGAAGGTGGTAGAGGTGAATATGTCCAGTTGCCTAATAGTTTCTGTGGGTAGATGGGGCAGGTAAGGGCCCAGACGTGGTGTACTTTGTCACCCAGCAGAAGGGCTAAGCCACCATAATATGAGATGGTTGTGCCCCACCTGCCATAGCCACTGGGCCAATACCCACCATCATAACCATAGCTGAGTGATAAGTGATACCAGGGAGTCACAGCTGTCTCTACTCTTCACAGGCCCTGAAGGAAGAATCAGAGAGTACAACATAGAGAAAGAGTTGACTGGGAGGAAATGAGGCCAGGTTTGGGGTCCTGTCCATGCTGGAGTCACAGATTCTGAGAGGTGGGCTGGGAAAAAGGGGTGGAGAGTGCAGCCATAAGCACAGGATGAGGGGACTTTGGCAGACATGGGGGGCACAAGATAGTCCTGGGAAAGAGGGGGTATCTGCTTCTCAGCTCAGCCTTCCTCTTTATAAATTTCTCATCTCACTCCTACCTGCCCAGATGTCTCCTTCCGGCAATCACCTGGATCCCACCCCGAGGAAGCTCCCAGACACCAAATGTTAAATCCCAGGCAGCCCCAGATCTACTATGCTGGTGCCTGGCAGGAGGACAGCTGACCCTCAGCCCTCTCAGCCTCTGTCTTCAGCTCCCACCAGACCTGTGGCCACCATAAGCTGGAAGTAACCCTGCTCCTAGAGGTCTGGTCATCCTTGTACTGGTGGGTATAGTGTTTCAGGGAGGAAGGGTAGGATACAAATACAAATCTTTATGTACAAATACAAGAGTTTAGTCATCACTGGGGAAAGAAATTGTCAGGGGCTCAGTGCAAAATTCCAAGAGCTCCTGGGTCAGTCCCTGAGCCACAGCAAGGGGGGGTCTGTTTGTTCAGATGGACAAATCTTTGTCCTGCTCCAATATCCTGAAGGGGAACTTGACATGCTCCTGCCCGCTGTCATATCTAAGGTGACCAGACATCCCACTTTTGGTGGGACAGTCCTGATTTTTAACAATTTATCCCATGTCCCACAGCGTTTTTAAAAAGTCCCGATTTTTGGAAAGAATGCATGACAGGCTAGGAAACAGCAGGAGAATGGGTAAGGGAATATACAGTTTTCAGCTGCTCAAAAGGTTAATGTAACTCCATTTGGGAATTAAGAGGTTAATGTAACTTCATTTGGAAATGAAAAGGCTAATGTAAACTCTCTACTCCCCTCCTGGGCAAGGTCACCCAGGTGGAATGGGTATCAGAAGGAGACTGGCTCCCTCCCTTGCTTCTAGGCAAGGACAATTAGCTCAGAAGGAGCCAAACTGTCTGGAACAAACAAGTAGCCCCCTCCTCTAGAGTAAGGTGACCAGACGTCCCACTTTTGGTGGGATAGTCCTGATTTTTAACAATTTGTCCCATGTCTTAAGGCGTTTTTAAAAAGTCCCAATTTTTGGAAAGAATGCACGACAAGCTAGGGAACGTGGGAGAACAGGAAGGGAATATATGGTTTTCGGCTGCCATGTGGCTGTTTTGCCAGGATGTGCGTTTTATATTATTTTTGTTAATTTTATAATGTTAAACTTTAATAATAACAATTGTTGAGAACTGATTATCGAGAACTGCTTATCAAAGTTTGCATTGTTGTCAGGCCCTGCCCCCCCATGCCCCACCCC
>CAUYQV010176802.1:2500-26908 GCA_963574575.1 Galagoides demidoff | reverse complement strand
GGAGGGATTCCACTGTGTCTTTCAGATCCTTGAGGGCTGCTACCTCTTGTCTCAGTATTTCCAAATCTTTGATCATTTTATCTTTGAAATCATTGAGTTCTTGAGTCATCTTTTGAATAATTTCTTGAGCTATCTTTTGAATAATTTCTTCAGCTCCTAATTCCTTCTTTTCTTCCATTCTGTTTTCTTGTTTGCTATCCACATTCTGAACTCGATTTCTGACATCCCAGCCATTTGCTTGTGGATGGGGTCTTCAATTGTGTCTTCCCCTTTTTCCCTTGGAGGAATTGATCTCTTCTGGTTATTTTGAGTTGCCAGAGTTTTTCTGCTGGTTCTGCCCCATACTGAGTTTACCTTGTTTGGAGGTCTTATCAGAACCGTTCAGTTGGTGGCATCTTCTACTTGCCCAGAGAGACAGGCAGAATGTGTCTGTTGTCTTCTCCCAGTTCTCGGGCGCTGGGGCAGCTGGGGTGCAGTGGAACAGCAGCAGTTGCACAGGAGTGTGCATGGGTGGATTAGACCCCGTTTAGCCTGCCAGGTGACCAGGGGGCAGGAAACTGGCAGCAGCCAGATCAGTCCTAGTTTGGCCCCTCTGGGGCAACTGGTGGAACAGGGGAACTATAGTGGCTAGATCAGTCCTAGTTCAGCACCCTGGAGCAGCCAGGAGGTAGGGGAATGGCAGCAGTAGCACAGGGTACGCGAGCGACCAGATTAGTCCTAGTTTAGCCCCACCAGAGTAGCTGGGGGGAAGCGGGGGAGTACTTCACCGTCGCCCGTCGGATGCGTGTGGCACTAGCAAGCCGATCTGTGCCCTCCCAGTGTGGTAGCCTGGAGTGGGGGCTCCTCCACCTCTGTCTGAGGGACATATGTGGCTCTAACAAGCAGCTCTGGGCCCTCCAAGAGTGGTAGACCCCCTCCACCACCACCTGCAGGGTGAGCGTGGCTCTAGCAATCAGTTCTAGGCCCACCCAGCTTGGGAGCCTGGAGTGGGTAACACCTCCCCTGGCCCCTGTGGGGTGTGTATGTCTCTCACAAGCTGTTTTGGGTCTACTTGGAATGAAGGATTCGTCTGCCTCTGCCTGCAGGATGCCTGCGGCACTAGCGAGTGGTTCTAGGCCTGCCCAGAGCAGGAGCCTTCTGCCTGTGAGGCGTGCGACTCTAGCAAGCAGTTTTGGGACCTGCCCACTCTGTGAGGGCAAAGGGATCCTCTCAGCAACTGGGTTAGTCTGGGAGGGTTAATACCTCCTTCCCCACCTTACACCCAGTCACTCATTGTCTCCCAGGTCCGTGACCCTATTCACTCCAGTAGGCCACTGCTCTTGGGGTTTACCTGGCAAAATTAGCCAGAAATCTGAGTTCAGCAGTGAGGCCTTGCATGTTTAAATTAGTCTTCTGTCTGGCTAGACTTCTCTGTAAATCAGAGTTTGCATTCAGCTTTACACTCAGATGTCAATTCTAGCCTCTGCCGGCCCACTGCCTTTGTCTCAGCCGCATTAGCCCCCTGAGGGCTGGTGCTTCCACCCAAGAAAGTTATGTGTACCCTGCCTGTGGCTGTTGTCCAGAATCTGTGCTTGCCCAAAGGGATGGGGCTGAAATGGCATCAGCCTGCTGCTCAGGATATATATACAGTTTTATATAGTTGCTGCACTTGCGTCCCCTGAGCTGATTCTCCTCTCCTCACGCCTGCACCACAGCCAGCTCAGAATAACACCAGCCCTTTCTCCTCCACTTCTCTCAAGGAGATGCCCAAGAATCTGGACTCCGTACATCCAAACCTCGGAGTGAGTGGGTGGGGACTCCTCAGAGTTCAATGTTGCAGGTGGGGAATATATACAGTTTTATATAGTTCAAACCTTCCCTCAACCATACACCCATGGTGCTCCTTTGAATAGTCCTTGGGTGGTCTACCAGGTTTGAGCGGTCCAAATCAGTTGTCCCAGTCAGCACCCGTTTCAGGTGGAAGAGTTCAAATGTCTCTGGGAGCTAGATAAGAGGGGTCTGCTTGCAGTTCAGATGTAACTTGCTCCAGTGCTCTGCGGGGGTGGGTGGGTGGGGGGGAGGACCCACCTGGCAAATGGGTTAGTCTGGGAATGTTAATACCTCCTTCTCCACCTTGTACCCAGTCCCCCCAAATCTGTGGCCCTATTCACTCCAGTAGGGCACTGCTCCGAGGTTTACCTGGCAAAATTAGCCAGAAATCTGAGTTTGACAGGGGGGGTCTTGCATGTTTAAATTAGGCTTCTGTCCGGCTAGATTTCTGTGTAAATCAGAGTTTGCATTCAGCTTTACACTCAGGTGTCAATTCTAGCCTCTGCCAGCCCGCTGCCTTTGTCTCAGCCGCATTAGCCCCCTGAGGGCTGGTGCTCCACCCAAGAAAGTTATGTGCACCCTGCCTGCGGCTGCTGTCCAGAATCTGTGCTAGCCCAAAAGGATGGGGCTGAAATGCTATCAGCCTGCCGTTCAGGATATTATATACAGTTTTATATAGTTGCTGCACTGGCATCCCCTGAGCTGATTCTCCTCTCCTCACGCCCGCCCCACAGTCAGTACAGAACAGCACCAGCCCTTTCCCCTCCACTTCTCTCAAGGAGATGCCCGAGAATCAGGATTCCATAGGTAATAAACCTCCAGACCTTGGAGTGGGTGGGTGTGGGCTCCTTGGAGTTCAATGTTGCAGGTGGGGAATATATACAGATTTATACAGTTTCACAGTTTTATGCCTGGCTGGAGGGTGCCGTGGCACGCCAGCAGGGGTAGGAGGTCCAGTTTTTAGGGGGTCTTTCCCGTGGGATAGAGTGGGAGGAAGTTTGAACTCTGCTTGCTTGTTTGCATGGAGTAAACTGTGAGCTCTTGTTGTGGGGGAGGGGACTCCCATCTGCTTGGTGGTGGATTTTGTACCTTTTGGTTGTATTTTTGGGGTCGTTGCTTGCCTTAGGAAGGTTGAGGTGCGCTCTTCAATCTTCTCTCTTGGCTCTGCTCTAAACCATCAGCTAATTTGCTAAACTTCTGTCCTTTCAGCCTCCTTCTGGACGGGAGCTTCTATAAAAAGCTGGCTGCAATCTGCCATCTTGGCTCCGTCTATTCCATTTTAACTTTCAAATCTTATGATTTAAGAAATAAACATTTTGTGAAGTTATAGCTACTTTAGATAGTGATTTCCCTAATGAGCTGGGCAACGTAAATTGAAGGATTCACCATTATAAATGCTATTAGGAATATTTGTGATTCAGGGGAAGAGGTCAAAATATCAATATGAACAGGAATTTGGACAGAGTTGACTCCTCCCCTTGTGGATGATCTGAGAGGAAGTCACTGCAGATGTAGGAAAAACAGGAAAAGACTAGAAGTAAAGCCTGAAGGCATCACTGAATTACTACAATCTTATGATAAAACTTTCATAAGTTTCATAAGGAGTTGCTTCTTATGAATTAGCAAAGAAAGTGGTTTCTCATGATGCAGTCTACTCTTGATGACGATCCTGTGATTGTTGAAATACCAATGAAAGGTTTACAATATTACATAAATTTAGTTGACACAGCAGTGGCAGGATTTGAGAAGACTGATTTCAAAAGAATTTCCATTGTGGGTAAGATGGTATCATAAACAGTGTCATATGCTACTACAAAGACATCTTTCATAAAAGGGTCAATTGACAAGACAAATTTCACTGTTGTCTTATTTTAAAAAATTGCCACAGCCACCTCAACCTCTAGCAGTCAGCAGTCATCAACATTGAGGCAAGACCCTCCACCAGCTAAAAGATTATGACTCACTGAATGTAGGATGATTGCTAACATCTTATGGTGATAAAGTATTTTAATTAAGGTACATATATTGTTTTTTTTTTTTTTTGGTATCATGCTATTGTATACTTAATAGACAACCGTATAGTATAAATGTAACTTTTATATGCACTGAAAAACCAAAAAAAAAGTGTGACTCACTTTATTGCACTGGTCTAGAACCAAATCTGCACTATCTCCAAGGTATGTCTGTGTTCTATTATACCATACCTTGTACTTTATTCAGAGTGTGTGTGTATGTGTGTACAGGGGATTCAAGTTCTCACTGAATGTTTAGAACAATAAATTTAAAAACATACAAAATAAGAAAATATTTCACATATTTTTCACCCAGGAGTAATTTTCACTGGGTCCAGTCAGAAGAAAGTAAAGATCAACTTACCCATGATGTTCGCTTTTCCTCAGATTTTAGACTTAAAATTCTAGGACTGTTTGTTTGTTTGTTTTTGTTTGTTTGCTTATTTGCCTTTCCACTAACTAATACTGCTTTTAGGCATAAAGGCTTCAGTGTGTTACAGCACTCTGATCTCCATGAAGATAGGGAAGAATTTTCCTTCCTTCCTTCCTTCCTTCCTTCCTTCCTTCCTTCCTTCCTTCCCTCTCCCTCCCTCTTTCCTTTCTTCCTTCTTTCCTTCCATCACCAGTATTTTATTTATGGAATTAGAAACTATGTGAAAAATGTAATTTTTTGGACCCTTTGCTCTAAGTTGTGTGTTTTGCTTTATCTTGGGGAATACAGGGTAAAATGTTTCTCTCCAGAAGCTCAAATCCACTGCCTTTAGCTACATGTCCAAGTCCTGAGTGCAATCTAATCCATCACTTTAGCAATATATATAACAGATATATATATAATTTGATACTATTAAAATATATATCATGTAATTAATAGTACCATATGATAACTTGTCTTTTACTTGAACTTTTTTTCACTTTATCAGTTTGATCAGGAAAAGCATATGCATTAGACTTCAGACAGAAGACCTAAGATCTATACCTTGATATTACTAGTGTTAGGCAATACAGCAAATATCTTAATGGATTAAATCCATACATAAGTATAACATGTGTACATAAAAATCAACAGAAATCCTTAACCTCTCTTAATTATTTTTAACGTGAAAGATATAAACTCAAAATATAGTAGGAAAGAAAATCTTTACATGTAAATGTTTTCTTCTTAAACCAAACATATCATTACCAATGAGTGTTTCATAAACATATACTGGTAAGTATATTTTCATTTAAACTATCTATTTATTAAGTATCCTCATTTTTTTTAAAGTTAAAATTTAGTCAGAAACTATGAATCTGCATAAATACCAGAAGAGCAAGAAAGTTTTAAATTGCTTATACCAGGCAGACTAAACGAGATCTTTAAAAAATGCTGCACCTTTAGAAGCGACCAGAAGTTCTTTCTGAATATCTCTATTGACTTCCAGTGTTTACATTGGTTTGGAAATTCTGGCTTCCACTTTTTAAAAATGAGGAGGACAAATAGGACGAGAAATATTATATTCAGAAGGCAAGTTTATTAATTAAGGCATTTACTTATCTAGATTGAATTAAAGGTTTCATGGCCCTAAAATAGTGTTTTCAAAATGGCAAAACAAATAAAAGCTTAAAAGATACTTTTCTCTTTTTCAGGAAGTTTCACAGAACAGGGAGTCACAGAGTTGGAAATATATACAGCCAAGGTAGTGATCTGGTGTTTAAATTCTTTATGCCAATTACGAAGATAATTTTCTTAATTCTTGATAAACTTTATACTTTTCATAAGATACATACTTGGAGACATTTACAGAAGACATATGTAAAAATCTATATTACCTTGGATGAATGCTCTTCTAGAGTAATTTTGGTTTTCTGTGTCTTATAATTGATGGCGGTGGCCTGATTTAAACATACAGGCATCAAGACTGCTTTCTCTGACTCGTGGGTTCCAGCCTGTATCTCTGTCAAGATTCTCTTAAGAGTCTACTGTGTTTCTCTCTAGGAGGAGAAAACAAAGAAAGAAAAATAAAAGATCACTTTGTCAACATCCAGGTGAATTTTTTCAAACCATTTCTAACAGGCTTTTTAGAGAGAATCATATTGAATTGATTTACATCTCTAACCACTGCTTTAAAATAACAGTATTTCTCCAGAAGTAGGTAAGCTGCACTTTCTCATACTGGTAGCTAGAAACCACATGCCTTTTATTGCTGAGCCAGAAACTGATGCTTGGAGATGAGTTGTTCAGGAGGCAGCAAACCCATGAGCATTAGGGGATATCGTCAATAGGATGAACAGTGACAGCAGAAAAGGGTGCCAGGGTCCCAGAGGAAGGTCTCCCTCCTGTCTCTCTGGGTAATCCCCACTATTACCTTCATGAGATGAAAGTTGTTAAAGGTCTTGAAAGGGGTTGTGAAATGATAATGGGAAGAGGTTTTGCTTTTTGTCAATTTTTAGTACCTATTACTTAGGATGTGCTGTCTTGACAAGATTTAAGATATGCATAATTGATCCCCATGGACCAGGGGTGGATAGAAGGGCTGGAGTAACTCTGGCCTGAATGAATGTGCAGGTGTAGCTGCTCGGTATCCCACACAGATCCTCAACAGAAGGGTAGAGCAGAGCCAGATGCAGCTGACACCGTATTTTGAGTATAACCCCATAGGTGTTAAGCCACACTGTTTTTTGGTTTTTTTGGTTTTTTTTTCCAAATGATAGCTGTAGCCTGGGCTACTTGTTTGAGAATTTGATTTCTGAGCCCAGAAAAATCTTGCTTTTTAACAAAAAATACTGGCACCAGCTTGGGGTGCCATTGAGTTGTTGCTTTGGTAATTGGAATAGCTTTGTTCTGATCTGGCCACAGCCGCCCCCTTTGACAAAAATCATGCCATCAGTGCACCCCTGCCCTTTCCCTCCCAGGCCCACCTTCCTTTTCTGCCAGCCCTCAGGCATCATTGTGCTGTCCTTGGCCCATGGTGCTCACCTGGTCATACTCAAAGCAACATCTCTAATTGGGACTTCCATGGCTTCCTTCTCCAATCAAATTTTATTTGTACAATTTTCACTTTCACTTGAGGATCTTCTTCAAAGATAAGTAAAGGAGAAGGTTGAAGTTCCATGCAGGAATTAAACTCATTATCACAACTTTCTAGACTACTAAGCCAAAAGGCCATATTTAAGTCCAATACAAACATCTTGTCCTTACGTGCCCCAGCCCCCCTTGTGGGAGGAGAAAATCATGCCGGTGTGTTTAAAGGCTGAAAGTAAAGGAAGGAAACCTTAAGCCAAGTAAATTGAAAATAAATATTATTTTTCTCCAAGTCTGCACAAATGTGAAAAATCTCCTTTCTAGAAACAAACTTTGTTATTAGATCTCAATGTGCCAAAAAGTCAGAGATGGGAGCTCTTATTCCACAACTCCTTACAAGACATTAAGTAGTTGCTTTTTCTCAGATTGAAAACTCAGCATTATTTAGGGTTGCTTCTAAACTTCCAGCATTCGAGGGTTCCAAAATATTTAAATTTCCAGGTCAAAAAATAGAGTGGATTTTGAAGATCTTCTGGGCAGCTTTGTTCGCCTAAATAAAAGTTGTAGAAATCTTAATTGGACAATTAAAATCCTGTAAGGTGTTTTCCTAGAAACACACCTAAACACCTAACTGGCACTTAAACATTATCAGAATAGGGATTATGGATATTGAATCCAGAAACAAATCCTGTCAAAATACTATCTACATCTGGCCTTTCCCTTTCCTGGGTGAGTGGAGAAAATGTACAGAAAGAAAATACGTGAATCAAAAAGCACAGTCACCTAAGGTCAACGTGGTTCTTGACTTTTCTGAAAGCCCCTGGGAGGACAAAATGGACGAGTCAGAAGTAGGCTGGCAACCGAATACTTTCCGCCCAGCAGTGTCCTCTCTTTGTTTAGTGAGCCTTCTTTCCTCACCATCATTTATTTTTCTTACTGGGTACCAGTTTAGTAGTGTGTTCACTTCAAGTACCCAATGAAGGAAATAACCTTGGCTGGCCATTCCTGCTTTCATAAGTGTTACAGGGAAATCATTCTCAGACTCGAGCCTTTTGTGTTGTAAGTCTTACCTGTAGTATTCACACAACACTTTCCTCCCTGGTGATGGCCAGTGTATTGAAGGCAGAGGTAGAAATGATTCCTTAGGGAGGCGTGTTGACCTCAATACACTAGAAACCCGTGATCTTCCTCCTTTCCACACACACTATAAATTTCTCCACACATCCCCCTTGTTCTAGTTCTTTTTCACTGCATTTAATCAGAAAAGCCAGAAGTTCCTTAACTTTGAAGTTCTTTTAGTTTTGAGATGATGAAACGGGTACTCATTCTTCATTTGGGAAAATGGTAGTTAAACAATAATCCATTTCTTGATTATAATGTGACATCATCTTCTTATTAAACATACAAAAGAAAAAAAAATCCACCCAGCTCAAAGATAACTACAGGTCATCTAAGGTGTGTGCGTATGTGTGTGTGTGTACCTGAACTTCGTCATACAGAAAATATGACTTCGTATCCTATCCTTTGTACTAAATTATAAATATATCTATGTTTATCACTGTAAAAACAGTATACAGATGAAGTACTTAATGGCCACATAATGTTCCACTGTATGTTTATCCTATTAGATCAATCCACATGAAATTGCTGACATGTATTCCTTATAACCACCAAAAAATGGTAATTTGATGTCCTCCAGCCTCATAAAATATAATTAAATTTTGTCCCCCAGTTATCGGACATCATGTTTAGATCTTTCAAAATGTTAGATAACTAATCTATGAACATTTCTGAACTTATTTGTTCTGAAATTATTAATTGTTCTAAATTATTTAACTGTTTCCTCAGACTAATTTCCAGGAAAAGAAAGAATTCTTTTAGAAGGTATGAAAACATAGAGGCTGGTAACACCTATTTTGAAATTATAGCACCTTATAGCAATTTATATTATTCTTGATTCTGTACCCTACCCTACCAATTTTACCCTCCCATCACAGAAAAATGAGAATTGTAATATTTCTATCTTGCTAATTATGTAAGCAAACATTACATAGCCTATTACTCAGCATGGCTATAATTAGCATAATTCACATTTGCTCCAATTTTTGTTCATGGTGATAAAAATGCAATTTATAAATACATGAAATTAACTGGGAGGCAGAGTCTAAAAACTAAAATAGGATTGGATTTAATATCATGCTATTGAGTTACTCTCCAGTAACCATAATGACAAATGTCATTGACAAACCAGATCCATAATGACAAATGTCTTCAGTAAAAAACAGGAAATTATAGTGGGAGTGGCAATGTAATTGCTGCTACCTTTGATTTATGTGAAACCAATATAAAATTTCTCACTGTAAGTAAATCATTTGCATACAAAATATGTGTATGGATTTGTTATATTTCTTCAGCAGAGATTTTGTTTTTATTTGGTTGCAAACTTTCATTTAAAGCATGAATGCTATTTCTGTTCTTCAGAATCATTATAACAATAAAATAGTGTCATGTGCAGCTTAATTATGAAATGTTAACAACTTGGGAAGGAGGACAAAGTAACTATAACAACGAAGTAACAATACCTGGAAACATCACTGTTATTTTCACTGTGAGTCAACTTGGCTTTGTTGCTGTAACTGCCATCATCAGCATAGATTTTTGCACAGAAAAATCATGATATGTTGTGTAAGAGATAAGCACCCCTTGCTCAGACATGGCAGTTCACTTCAATGTGCTCCTCCAGGAGATTGATTCTGAGAAGCATTTCTTTGAAGATCAAGCTTCTGTACCTGCCTATAGATATGCAGAAATATGCAGAAAGACTCTCTAAAGGAATTGTGGAGAATCAGCCCGGGTCTAGCAGCTGGGGGTGAACAAACCGGTCTTCGACCATTGGGTTCTATTCTCTGCTTTCTTCCTTAATTAACATTATTATCTCTTAGTTTCAGTTTGGGCTAGCAAGGACAGACAGCCAGTCTGCTTTATGTTTTTACTCTAAACAAGATCAATTGTACATGTGTTACTCAGCCTTCACACTAAATGTAATCTTAATGGCGATTTCCTAATGTTACTTCACTTCTTTGTGTATATGTTAAATTCTTACTGAATGTTGGAAAGTATATAAGATAATCAGTAAAGTTTAGCCGGGCCGCCGACCTGAGCGAGTCTCGGCCTCCCTTTATCATCTCGCCTGCAGTTCCTTCTCCCTGCGTCTCCGATCAGAAGCTCCAAAGAACATACAACAACACACATACCATCCGGTTCCCAGACTCCTCTAAGCCTGGTGCTGGCTGTCCAGGGTAGACCACCTCCATCTGTGGATTCAAACCCAGGCTGATCTGCAACTCCAAGGCATCAATTCCCTAGCACCCTGGAAGGCCGAGGTGGGAGGATTGGTGGAAGCCAAGAGTTTGAAACCAGACCAAGCAAGAAGATGACCCTGTCCCCAAAACAAAAATCTGTAGACATGGCCAAATGTCTCATGGGGACAACTAGTTGGCCCCCATTTGAGAACTACTGGCTTAGCAGAATATAAATACAGTTAGGGGAGGGAAGTGTGTTGGGGAAGAAGTTGTGTGAGATTTCATCAATTGACAGAAGGATGACAGCAGAGAAGGGCACGATGTGAAATGCTGCAACCCCAGAACCACATCAGAATAGCAAGTGCAGAGAGGCCTGAGGTGGGCAGGGGCTTGGGGAGCCCCATGTGCTGGGCAGATGAGCTCAGGGGAAGTGAGCATGGAAGGTGAGAGAGGAGGTGGACACCAGGCATCTTTCCAGTGGAGTTTTCCCTCTTCTCATTGAGAGCAGCTCATTCATTTCTCTAAAGATAGGCATGTCCTATCCTAAGCTGAATTTGGAGAATGGCCCTGGATATGTAATGCACCTGGATTTGCCCCCACATTGAAGAGTCTAAGGTGGCCATTATTTCCCAGATGAGCTAGCCTTTCTTCCCTGTTGGTGCTGTTGCTTTTAGGGGCCAGATGAGTGTGGGTGGGGCTGCTCTGTACATGTAGGGTGCTGAGCAGCACCCCTGAACCCCAGCTTCTACATGCCCGCATGGTTGGAACACCAAAAAGAGCCCTGGACATGCCCAAGTTCCTCCCACAGAGGGGGACAGCAGTCACCTCTACTTAAGAACCACAAAGGACAGGCCCAGGAGCCCAGCCCAGGTGTCAGAGTCGGCCCCTATGCAAGTACTGAGAGGGGATGAGACACTGGGGCAGTGCACTTGCTGGAAATAACAGATCCCACCCTCCCCCTGACAAACATGGCCCAGGGAGTCACTGAGCTCTGACCAGGAGCCTCCACTGCCACAGAACCAGAAGCACCTCCCTGGCTTATCCGGACCCGCCTGTGAGCTGCACCCTACACTTGTACCTGCTGCACTGCAGTGTGCTCTCTGCACAAGCTTGAAGATGACCCCCCCTCACCTGTGATGAGCTGTGGTGCTTCTGCTGGACCCCGACACATGGTCACAGAACCCTTACTTAGAGCCAGGGTGTTAGGCTGAACAGAAAGCAGAAGGCTGGGGAATATTCCTGGCAAGGATCAAATCTGGATACTCCCTGGGGCCAGCTCTCCATGCCACCCTTCCTAGTGAGCCTGTCAGAGAAGGGAACTTTTTTGAGTCTCACTCTGTCACCCTGGGTAGAGTGCCACGGCATCATCATAGCTCTGAAGGAGTGACAAAGCCAGACTGTCTCAAAAAAAATCAGTGCCATGGAAGTTTTGGGTTGGGGTACTGTTAGGGGCTGAACAGCACCCATCTCTTCCCACCAGGTGCCAGGGATGCCCCCAGTGCTGACAACAGCATATGTTCCATGGGTGGCAAAAATCACAAGATCCTAAACTACCCCGTTCTCATATTCCGAAGACCTTTAAATTTTTGCAAGAAGTGAGCTAAAAGACACATCACAGGCTTTACAATCAACACCAATCTCAATTCTTGGTCTTTTAGAGGTTGTACCCTGTCAAGTCAATGAATCCTCTAAAGTCCTGACTTATAGATTTAATCTTAATTTATAAGATTTTGGAAAAAAAACCTTTGTGCAAATTTGTTAAAATTTGCAGCACCCTGAACAAGACATTTTCAATCACAACTTCCCTCCATCTTGACATATCCCACCCATGAACTTGGTAACCAAGGAGAACCCTGAATTGATTCCCCACCCCACCCCAACCCCCCTGCCAATAACTTGACCACTTTCCCCGATTCACACCCAATTTCTCCATTTTTGTACTGAGACAAATCATAGATCTCTGCTTGACCCCATGCGCCTAAATATTGTTAGCCAAAGGCCAAATGTAGGCTTAAGTATAAAATATATACCACTGTGATCAAGTATTTGAGAATTATCTTGTAATTAAGGTAAATCAGGTCCTTTATGCAATCACTGTGTGGTTGAGTTCAGGCACTAGACCTCCATTCATAAGCTAAGAACTGTCATTTCAACATTCAACCCGAATCACTAAGTAGACACCATTATTTTTGTACCTGGGACTAATTTCCCTCTATCAGTGTTCTCATGGTTAAAGCAGTCATAGCACCTACAGCAAGTTTGATGGAGAAATCAAGGTAAGACAGAATAAATCACTGGTGTTACTGCCAGGGAACTGGTGATAAAACAATGGGGACACTGAACTTTGTAATTTTTCATGCATCTTCTATGAATGACCAGTAATAGGTTGGATACAGCAAAGAAAAGTGTTTTCCAAGGCAATTGACAGAAGCAGGTGGGGGCAGATACACAGGGAGACAGGCACAGAAAGAGACCCAGAGATACGGAGATACATGGGGTAGGGTGGGGAGAGAGATGTTCACAGAAGAAATACCTGAGTTAGGGAAGAAAACAACCCATGCATTTCTTGATGTTTTTTGCTCGAAACAAAGTATGAAGTTCATGTTTGCTCTTGGGCGTGTTAATAAGCTCCACGTCAGAACTGCTTTAATTCTTTATTATCCTTGTGAATAATAAAGGTGCCTTAAAATGGTTATGTGACTTGTGCAGAATCCCCTCTAAACAAGAAAACCCAGCATTAAATCGTACACATTGACACCCAGTCTAGTGATTAACATTTGACCTACACTAAGACATCATATAGAAAACAGTTGCTCAGGAGAGGTGCAGTTGCAGGGGGCTCAGGAGAGGTAATAACAAGATGATGATCTAGTCGTCCTGGCAGCATCACAGTCAATTGTCAGTTGAGGATTGTTTTCTTTTATATACTCCAACAGCACTTGGATTTTCAAATTAGACTCATATGCCTTCAACCTGGAGAATCAGAATGTAAGTTTTTCCAAAGAGCCAAGAAATTCTAGAATGAATTTAGAATAACTGCCCAAAATCTGTTTTAGGACATTGAAGGAAGGAACATTTTATTGGGTAGAGACAGGGTCTCACTATATTGCTCAGGCTGGTCTTGAACTCCTGGCCATAAGTGATTTTCCCACCTTGGCCAGCCAAGGTACTAGGATTACAACCACATTATCTGGCCTGCACATTACATTCCTTTAGCAAATACGTGTATGAGTTTATGAATTTTTGGTGGCACTAAAGAATCAACAGAACACCTCCCACTACCAAATCACTACCCAAATTTTATCTAGAGACAAAATAGTGGAAGCAGATGGTATACAAACAGGGCATGAGTGAGCAAACTTCAGCCTACAGGCCAAATCTGGCCAACAACCTGTTTTTGTAAATAAAGCTTGATTTAAACACAGATAGTCTCATTTACTTATTTTTTATAAGGCTGATAAAGGCAGCCAAGTTTTATACTTCCTGGTCCTTTATTGAAAGTGTAGGCTCACCATGCATGGTGATGACTGCCTGAATCCCCAGCTATGCGGGAGGTTGAGGTAAGAGAATCACTTGAGCCCAGGAGTTCAAGGCCAGCAGGGGTAATATAGTAAAACCCTACCTCTAGATTGTGCATATATATACATACATATAAAGAAAGTATACATGTTCATCACCTGGAAGTGATATTGAAGTTCTTGGTTAAAAGAAAAAACTAAAGATAGTTTAAAAATAAAGATGAGGCTTGGCGCCCGTAGCTCAGTGGTTAGGGCACCAGCCACATGCACCAAGGCTGACAGGTTCAAACCTGGCCTGGGCCTGACAAACAATGACAACTGCAACAACAACAACAACAATAGAGCCAGGTATTTTGGCGAGTATCTGTAGTCCCAGCTACTTGGGAGGCTGAGGCAAGAGAATCACATAAGCCCAAGAGTTTGAGGTTCCTGTGAGCTGTGACGCCATGGTACTGTAATCAAGGGGTGACATTGTGAGACTGCCTCGAAAAAATAAAAGATGAGCTGGGCTCCATAACTCAGTGGTTAGTGTGACAGCTTTGCACACCAGGAGTATTGGGATTGAACCTTCCCTGGGCCTGATTAACAAAAAAAACACCACAAAAAGATGGCAGGCACAATGGCTCACACCTATAATCCTAACACTCTGGGAGGCTGAGACAGGAGGGCCACTTGATCTTAAGAGTTTAAGACCAGCCCAAGAACAAGTTTGAGACCCCATCTCTATGGAAAATAGAAAAACTAGCCGGGTATGGTGGCAGCACCTGTAGTCCCAGGTACTCTGGAGGCTTGAGCCCAGCAGATAGAAGTTGCTTTGAGCTAGGCTGAGGCCACAGCACTCTAACCCGGGTAACAGACTGTCCCAATTTAAAAAAAATATATATATATATATCAGAATCAGTGGGACCTAATCTATTTTTTTTTTTTCAATTGGGACAGTCTATTGCCCAGGCTAGAGTGCTGTGGTCTCAGCCTAGCTCATGGCAACTTCCAACTGTCAAATCTATGAAGAGTATAAATGTCTTAACACAGTAAGTGAGGTGAAGGCTATGTTAACCAGTTTGATGTAAGCATTCCAAATTGTATATAAAATCAGCACATTGTACCCCATAAATGCATTACTATACACAGTTGTGATTTAATAAAAAAAAAAAAAAAAGAAAGAAATGTAGATGTTTCACACAATTAAGGAAACATCTATATGACTGGGTTCTGAAAAGGTGAGACCCAGGGCAGTGCTGGAGGTTCTCCCAACAGGAACTGTTTATTCTTTTGGATCAGATGGTACATTTGTGCCTGTATACCACGCACACCTGCTCCCAGTCTATACTATAGGAGTATGCTATTGAAAGATGCCATAAGTTGGTTCCATGCACCCACTCCCAAATAAAACTATCCTCTGTAAGGGCAGTTCACCATATGAAAAGGGCCACCATACCTGAGTGTCTTCAAGGGTCCATTCTTTTGTTTTAAAGCCTCAAAAAGCAGAGTGACTCCACTCTGCCCCAAGTTATTCTGGCCTAGGTCCAGGCTCTCCAGCTTCTGGTTGCTAAGAAGAGCTGATGAGAGATCCTGACAAGAGAAAGGCGTGAGGGAGCAGCCCCAGAGCCTGTTGAGAAAGAACACAGGATTCCCCCTCATCCATCGAGCAAGCACTGTATTCAGATTCATCCTTATATGTTGGGGGGAGTTAGTAAGGAGCAAAAATCAAATCCTATTCTCAAAGTGCTTACTTTAGTGATAGTGGACATCAGAACATGTTATATTTTAGGCAGTGGATGATGGTATTGAAATAAATAGGACAGTTAAATCAAAAGGAGAAGGGCCAGGAAGATTTTAATTATGGTATTGGTGAGGTCCTCATTGGGAAAGTGCTATGTAAGGAAAAAAAGGCAGATAGTGAACCACTATTGGGGGAAGAAAATCTTATAGCTGAAATAGTGAGCTAGGGTTGGAAAGTCGAAAGGGTTTGGCTGGGCATAGTGGCTATAATCCTAGCACTCTGGGAGGCCAAGTCAGGAAGATCTCTTTAGCTCAGGAGTTCAAGACCAGCCTGAGCAAGAGTGACACCCTATCTCTATTAAAAGTTAGAAAAACTAGCCAAGTGTTGTAGCAGATGCCTATAGTCCCAGCTGGTCAGGAGGCTGAAGCAAGGGGATTGTTTGAACCCCAGAGTTTGAGATCACCGTGAGCTATTATGATGCCATGACACTGTGCCCAGAGTGAGACTCTGTCTCCAAAAAAAAAAAAAAAAAAACTGGCTCACAAGAAATGGATTTCACAAGACTCTGTAGGCTACAGGGACCGCTTGAGTCTTTGAAAATAAATGTGCCATTGTCTGTTTTGCAACTTAAAAAGATAATGGGGGGTAGTACCCATAACTCAGTGGGTAGGGCACCAGCCACATACACTGAGGGCTGGCGAGTTCAAACCCGGCCCTAAAAACAATGACTGCCACAACAAAAATGCCTAAAGTCCCATTACTTGGGAGGCTGAGGCAAGAAAATCACTTAAGCCCAGGAGTTTGAGGTTGCTGTGAGCTGTGACACCATGGCACTCTACCAAGGGCACCATAATGAAACTATCTAAAAAAAAGAAGAAAGAAAAATTAATGGCAGAAATTTACAGATAATGCAACATGTCACATGAGAGTCACAGATTCTGAGAGTCTTAGCAGTGGCAAGGCAGGTGGACAGGCTCCAGATATCTGGGAGGGACATCAAGATGGTCTGAATGTGAAATGAAGGTAATGAGGATAAGAAGTCTTAGAATAGGATTAGGGTGTTTTTGTAGACATTACTTGATGATTGAGTTAATCAGACTCAGTAATGCATGACCTGGTATCATTAGTTCCATTCCATTCCTCACCCTTTTTCCAGAGACCCTTTGAAATGGAAAGATGCTTTACCAGCAGAAGGCAGTGGTTAGGGTAGAGACACATATAGGTCACATATAGTCCCCTTCTATACACCCAGAAGGAATCTGCCTGGAGCAAGTCTGGCCACCGAGAATTTGAAAGAGTTTCCCACAAAAACCAGAAGGAAATAAAAGCACCTTATGCTCTGGGTTTTTTCCCTTCATTTTTTGCAGCAAAGTTAAGGATATAATTATATTATCCAGACTGTCTTTCCCTTAGAGTTCTAGTTTCAAAGTGGATTGCACCTATGAGATGCATTTGATGGTCTCAGAAGAGAAGTGAGGCAGAGGTCACCATCCTATTTATGGAATCATGGCATTTCCTAGGCATGGCATCTCCAGGGCCTGAGCTGGGCCAGGCCCACTGCTTCCTGATCACTGGGTACCAACAAAAGCTTCATGTTCCTGAAATTGCCTTCTTCATTGGAGATGATCCCACCTACACCCTACCTTTCCAGTCTTTAGAGACACCTATATAAATATAGTTACCTATATTCAATTTCTGGAGAGGTTTTCTCTTAAAATTGGACCAGAAGTGATATTACCACCACTTGAGACATTTTAAAATGTAGAAATTAAAAGATTTCCACTATAAAGAAGAGCAAAAGCACTCACCCTAGATACTTTAGGTTACAAAATGGATTCTTCAAGGCCTTACAGAGAAACCACAATCCAGTAGTTATGCAATTGAGACCCAGGTCCAAACTTGTTAGGCTGGAGTGTGCCTGGAATAGCTTTGAGAGAAGTTTGCAGCCAAGTCTGGAAATGTTGCATTGCCGTAACCTGCAGGATGATTGAATGAAAGACTCTTATCCCTCTGAAACTCGCATCCCATAAAGGAGTTTCTTCCAACACACACACCTTCTACCATGAACCACACATCTCCACGCAGGCTAGTACACACACAGGTCACTACAAGAGTTTTGAGACAGGCTATTAGGATCCATTATTTCACTTCCTGGAAACAGTCAACCGCATCCTTTCCAATTCACCCCTGCAAGTTTCAACTTGCTTGGCTTATTCGTGTTCCAAGGAGGGCTTCGTTTGTCTCCTCCCGTGTGGATTTTACATTTCTTGATTTCTGTGTATCTCAAAACTTTCATAATGACCCACATATATCAAAGCATCTGAAAGATTTATGATTACATTACCCCCACTCTGCCTAGGTGGTAGAGGATTAAAGAAACCTTTGTCAATCAACTTTTATTACAGAGACAAACATCTTGTGAGGTACAGGTTTTGCTAGGACCATGGGCTTTCACAGATCAATGTAATGTGCACCAGCCACATTACACCAGAACTGGCAGGTTTGAATCCAGCCTGGACCTACCAAACAACGACAACTACAAAATAGCTGGGCATTATAGCGGGCACCTGTAGTCCCAGTTACTTGGGAGGCTGAGACTAGAGAATCGCTTAAGCCCAAGAGTTGCAGTGAGCTGTAATGCCTGAGTGCTACCCAGGGTGATATAGTGAGACTATCTCAAAAAAAAAAACAAAACAAAACAAAACCTTAAGCTTAAGCCCTGGGTTCAGGCAAACCTGGGACAGACTGAGGCCTCCCTTATTTTCTGTACAGTTAGATCAAGAGTGTCCTTTTCCTTAGTTTTGTTTTTAATCAGTACCTGATAATTGCACATATATGAGGTACAGTGTGATGATTCAATACGTGTATCCACTGTGTAATGACAGTGAATGTAGCCAAGATAATTAAGTAGCACCCAACTTTTGTGTCAAGTCTTAGATTTAACTGACTTAACAGAAATGTGGTATAATCAAAGCTGAACATTTCTGATAACTCAGTGGTTGTGATGCTAATTTATACATTGTAGATTCTCCTATGAGCTGGGATTTCTACAAATCCTGGTTAGGAGGCCTAACTATAGCTAAGGGAGGCTACATGACATGCTTAAAGCAGGTAGATCTTCACCAATGGCCCCATGCCCCAAGCATGGCAAATAGCAGGTCACTACAAAGAGCAGATAGAGACTAAGCCAAAAAAAACCATGTATTGTGTGAAATCCTAAAGTCATCCATGAAGGGAATTAAAGTCTAAAATTAAGTCCACAGTCTACATGACGGAAGCTTAGTCAAACATTGACTTTACATTTTTAAAGTAATGAGAATTTACAACTCCTAGATGTGAGCAAGCTAAGTGAATGAGGTCCAAACCTCTTAACTAGTGAAACAAAATAAAGCTATTGATTGCAAAGGCTGTAAGGATTCTAAAAAATAATGCTTGTAAAATTCAGTATAGCCTGATTTGTAGGGCTTAATAAGCATGTGATGTTTTTGTTCATGCCTAAATGAACTAACTTTACAATATAGGGCTGTCTACTTACATTTTAAAGCTTTATGTTGTTCTAGTGAATACTGTTTAGGTAGATATATTTTTCCTTTTCTTTATCTGCCATGAGAAGGTAAATACTCAAGTAATTGGAACATTAAGATGTATGCTAGACTAAGTCATTGGGAGTTTCTAGGACCACCCAAAAGCCATAGTGTGAAACTAGCAGGCTTAAAGGCAGGCCAAGAACCCCAGGGGAAATGAACACTGGGTAGAATTTTTTTTTTTTTTTAAGAGACCGAGACTCACTCTGTCGCCCTTGGTAGGGTGCTGTGATATCATAGCCCACAGCAACTTAAAACTCTTGGGCTCTAGCGATTCTCTTGCTTCAGCCTCCTGAGTATCTGGGATCACAGGCCCCTACTACAATGCCTGGCTGAGAGATGAGGTCTCACTCTGGCTCAGGCAATCCACCTGCCTCAGCCTCCCAGAGTGCTAGGGTTATAGGCATGAGTCACTGAGCCCAGCCCCACTGGGTAGAATTTCTGAGCAGAAATAGAACAACGCTCAAGAGATTGCACAGAGCTGGAAACCTGTGATGTTACATTTATGCTGGCCTGATTCCCATACGAAAATAGTCTGCAAAATATATAGTCCATGCATCAAATCTAGCCCACTGCCTTTTTTTTTAATAGAGATAAAATGGAATGAGTATAGCTGTGTTAAGTTGACACAACAGCAGCCAGAGGCCATATGGCCCACAAAGCCTGAAATATTATGTAGCCCTTTACAGAAAAAAAAAATTTTTTTTTTTAGCAACCCTACCTTGTAACTCAACCTATCTCCAATTGCAGAAAATAGGATGTCATATGTATTTTAAGGACACACGTAAAACTGACCAAACCCAATCCAAATCTCCAGGGTAGTTAATGCAAACATTAACATCTCTCTCCTTATTTCTTCCTCTTCTCATTCTTACCAGGTTCTTTCCAGTTACATTTTAAAATAATTATTAAACACCTTCCTTTCTACTCTGCTCGAATTCGTATGAGCACACAGACATAAGCAAGGACTTACACCAGGGTCTGTAGTTTACATTCAGGGTATCCCAAGCCCTCACACAGAAATTTCACTCCACCATCCCCGAGGTCGTTCTTGGCCAAGGACAGGTAAGTCAGCTGCTGACTGACCACCAAAACAGAAGCAAGTTGCTTACAGCAGGCTTCTGTAAGGTGACAGTTCTCCAACCTGCCAAAATATGAAACAGTAAAGTAGTGAACATATTTCCAAAATTCTAACCTCCTGGGCTATCTCCAGATGCCCAAATCCTTTGCTACATATACGGCCCTTCTTGTTAACTCCTGCCCTTTCTGTCATATACTAGTGATCACAGCCATGAGGCAAACAGGAATGAGATGACCCTCCCCAGCCATCTACCTAATATAAGCACTGTAGGTGTTTATGCCACTGAGCAGTCCCACACGGTGGGGGGGGGGGTTTCAGCAAGTCAGGTGCTGCCGTTCCTCTTCTGTGGCCCCAGACTTGAAACAGACACCCTGTAGGAGAGACTTACAACAGCTTTTGCAGAAGGCACTTTGGGCCTTTCAGACTTGTGTACAGCAATTTGGCACCCTCATCCAGGAGCTCATTGTCTGAGAGGTCCAGGCACGTCAGTGACTGGTTGACTTTGAGGGCCAAGGTGAGATTGGTCCACCGTTCTGTGGTCACTGAATGAAATCCCAACCTGTAGGAGAACCAAGGACAAGTCATTCTTCTGGGAGGACAGAGACACCATGCTTTGCTTCACTCCCATGAAGATTGATCATCCTTGGTTTATCTCACTATGTGCCCAGCTTAGCCTGAATTAACAGGAGAGAACCAGTCTCTTTTGCTTCCTCAAGCATCCCCAATGGACACCTGATCAACATCTGGCCTTATTTCCAACAGACTTTGATTCTGTGAAATTCCACCAATGTGGAATTCTAAGAATTCCTTTCCCACGAGCCAGTACCTGGCATGCTACTCAACTAAGATGAGGGAACACGGCAGCCTAACAACCACTGGTGGTGGGATACTCAGCGCTCATTTGCAGAGCCACTCACTTCAGGAGGAAGGGATCGCTCACACCAGTGAGCTACCAGGAGCCAGGACACAACTTTCCCACAGCCTCACTGAGGCATGAATCACAGCAGGCAGGCAACATGCAGCCTAGAATATCCTGTCCCTAAGCAGAAAATGGCATAGAATTCTGGGTTTGATTTTGCATCCAGGGATAGTTACTCAATGCAGGAGACTAGCTAGCAGGGGAAAGAGAAGAGGCTGACACGCCCAGTCAGAGCAGCTGTTCCATGTGGGTCCCTTTGCACCCCCCAGGACAGCAGCGACCAGGTCCTACCTCAGATACTGCAGGCTGCATTTCACATGTTTGAGGATCTCGCCCAGCAGCAGCAGCAGCATGTCATCCCACTGGACGTGGCCCTCCAGGGTCAGGTGCGTCAAAGTCTTCTTACCAACGAAAGCCAGGCAGAAATCCCGGTAAGCGCTATCAGGGGTGACATTTCTAATCCTAGGAAGAAACAGAAGAGATTCCATCCTGCGTGTTTAATCCTCATTGTTTAGAGGCATGTGTCAATGCAAGGCCATGTTACGTTTCAGACCCAGAAATCAAGTTCACACTTCAGTTGTCTCAATCTTTTACCCAGGGGCAGTAGTAACAAGCTATATTTCATTTCAAAAGAGTGCTGTTCCTTCAGTTAGGGGGGAAAAGGCAACATGGGAAAAAAGGTAACATGTCATCTGCCCTGCTCCAAAGGCAAACACATTCATGAACACATGGGGACATCTCATGACAAAATGTCCCGCTGAACAGTTTAGACTCCCACTGCTAACAAGATAAGTGGAAGTCTCTTGTCAACCTATCTGCACTAAAGAGGAGAAAACCACAAACATGATGCTTCCAGCTTGACTGAGTCAGCGAAGAGGAACAAAAGACCAATATGGCTAAGTTGTGTTTAGTCTCTTTATGTCTCCTTGAGCATTTCACAGCACAATTTAAGGAGTCCAGGAAGACTGCAAGGCTTTATTGGACAAAGAATTGCCTGGCTCTAGTTTTAGTTCTTTATTACACTTTCTAGTTTCTATCAGCCCCTGTGTCTTCCTGTAATTTTCTGAGACAGTCTCACTGTCACCCTGGATACAGTGCTCAGAGCAACCTCAAACTCCTAGGCTCAATAGATCCTCTTGCCCCAGCCTCCTGAGTACCTGGGACTACTGGCACCTGCTGCCATGCCCAGTTAGTTTTTCTATTCTTTATAGAGATGGCATCTTGCTCAGGCTGGTCGCCAACTCCTGAGCTCAAGGGATCCTCCTGCCTTGGCCTCCCAGAGTGTTGGGATTACAGGTGTGAGCCACCATGCCCAGCCTTTTCCTAAACTCAGGGAGACTCCAAAGATGGTCCCTGAGGGATCCCCATCTGCTTGGGTTTCATGTGGTATGATTTCCTGTCCTTGGATGTAGATGAGACCTATGACCTCCTTCCAACCAAACAGGGCAAAGTGATGGGATGTATGTAATCAGGGGGTTACACTGCATAACATGATAGCTGAAAGCACCATCTTACTGGATTCCTCCACCCCCCAAATCTAGCTTAGAAGATGCCATACTCTGAACTTCTCATCAGAGATGCCTCACAGAAGGGCTGGGCACTACCCGTGCCCTGAGAGCCAGCAAGGATTGTCCTTGCTGTCCAATAGCCACATGAGCTTGGAGGCAGAGCCATGCCCAGTCCCGCTTTACCAATGGGACCACAGCCCAGCCTGTGTCTTTTCTGCAATCCGGTAAGAGTTCCTAGGAGAACACATCCAGTTTCCTGACCTACAGAAACTGGTGTTAAATGTGTATTGTTTGAAGCCGCTGTGCTTGGGATGACACATTCTGCAGCAGTGGACCACACCACCACCACCTACTATGTGTCTCTGACCTTGCCTCCTTGGGCAAAGTAATGGTCACTTTAAATGCCAGGTCTCCATGTCACTATCATTCCTTGTGCAGACCTAAAGTTGTCATTCTCATATTCAAACATCTCATCAGTGTTAAGCAGGTATAGGCACTGTTCTGAGTTCTCTCTAATTATAATTCACAACAATTTTGTTCAGAGTGTAAACATAGGAGTCAGCCTAAGATAAAGTGTTTGTGCTGCTACATCCTAGCTATTTTGATTCTAAGCAAGTTAAAACACTTTCTAGGATGAGTTTGCAAACTTAATTGTCAGACATAACATGATAGCTCTTATAGCCTTTCCAGACAAAGTTCCAAAATTGCTTTGAAGGATGGACCAGTAACTGAGATGATTACATAGCTTCCCAAGGGGAGTCTTTCAAGGTGACCATAGTGATATGGGATGTAGTATGTTTCTAGGATGAGCTTATGAACTTGTCTGGGATGAGCTTATGAACTTGTCTGGGATGTAGTATGTTTCTAGGATGAGCTTATGAACTTGTCTGACCTCATATTGAATACAATCACCATGTGTACAATCGATCCTAAGAACGTACTCCTGCTTGGCGCCCATAGCTCAGTGGTTAGGGCACCGGCCACATATACTGGGGCTGGCAGGTTCAAACCCAGCCAGGGCCTACTAAACAATGACAACTACAAAAAAAAAAAAATAGCCAGGCATTGTGGCAGGCACCTGTAGTCCCAGTTACTTGGGAGGCTGAGGCAAGAGAATTGCTTCAGCTCAAGAGTTTGAGGTTGATGTGAGCTGTGATGCCACAGCACTCTACCAAGGGTGACATAATGAGACTCTCTCTCAAAAAAAAAAAAAAAAAAAGAACGTACTCCTAACTACTAAAACTTTGTACCCTTCCTTTTCAACATCTTATTATGCCCCAGCCTTTGGTAACTACCACTGTGTTCTCTACTTTGAGTTTGATATTAGAGAATAGAATGGTGGTTACCAGAAGCAGAGGGGAGAGGCAGATGGGGAAAGTGGAGGTGTTGTTCAAAGTACACAAAGTTGAGGGTAGGAGGGAGGATGGGTGGAGGGAGGGTAATCCGTGGGACCACACTTTCAGTGCATCTTACAAGGGTACATGTGAAATTTACTAGGTGTAGAATATAAATGTCTTAACACAATAACTAAGAAAATGTTGTGAAGGCTATGTTAACCAGTTTCATGAAAATATTTCAAATTGTATATAAAACCAGCACATTGGACCCCATGATTGCATTAATGTATATAGCTATGATTGAATAAATAAAAAATCAAAACAAAGTATACAAAGTTGCACAGGAGGAATAAACTCTAGTAACCTATTATACCATACGACAACCAGGCCAGGCATGCTGGCTCACGCCTATAACCCTAGCAACTGAGAGGCTGAAATCAGGACTTCAAGACTAGCCTGAGCAAGAGTAAGACACCATCTCTACAAAAAATAAGCCAGGCATTGTGGTGGGCACCTGTAGTCTCAGCTACTTGGAAGACTGAGGCAGGAGGATCACTTGCACCCAGGAGTCTGAGGCTGCTGTGAGCTATGACATCATAACACTCTACCCTGGG
>CAUYQV010176796.1:0-22086 GCA_963574575.1 Galagoides demidoff | reverse complement strand
CACCATGTTTATTTTCCACTGTTTGGTTATTAAAACTGGTAGGGTGAGATTGAATTGGAGTTCCCAGGTAGTTAGAGATAGCCACTTACCAATGCTCTAGGCTTTGTAATTGTGGCTTATCTCCTACAACCTTACAAAGGCCCCTTTCAGAGTTTTGGCTGGAGACACTGAGGACCTACTTGGTGAGATAGTGCTAGCTCTGTTTTGACATCAGCCACCCTCTACCCTATCCTAAGAAACCACACTATTAGATTTAAATCTTGACTGTGAAGAGATACAAACAGCTGTGGCGCCCAGCCTTGACCCTTCAGTTCTTTTTCACTACAGAATTTCAGAGGTTAACCTCAGAATGTCCCTAAGTGGACAGTCCCAGATGTGGGTTCCAACTAAATTGTCTCTGGCAGTGTAAACCCTGCCCAACAGAGAGGGATTCAAGGACAATTTAAAGCAAAGGGATTCAACACACAATTGGAGCCAGGGATCCACACTCCCACCTGCCAGACTCAGTCCACACTAATGTCTGCTTCTCTGCTCACAGGCCCAGTTGGAGCCAGGGCAATGCCCCTGCCCACCAGTCTCAGTCCACACACAGCCTCTGGAGTAGGGTCTGGAGTAGTGCTTGCCAGACCAGTTGGAGTCAGGAGATCAGGCCCCCCCCTTGCCAGTCTCAGTCCATGGCCTGGCAAGCCTCTGTTCACAGGCTCTGTTTGAGTCAGGGCACCACACTCCTCCCACAGGTCTCAGTTCTCACCTGGTAAGCCACTGCTTGAGGGATCTGTTGGAAGTAGGAGATCACGCCACGCTCTTGCTTCAGGTCTCAGTCCATGCCTATCAAGCCTCTGCTCACAGACCCAGCAGGGACCAGCCCTGTCTGCCAAACTCAGTCCACACGGGGCAACCACTCTCCTGCTGTGGGTGCTGGGGGTTCTGTACCCTGTCCCACCAGACACAGCCGGAACTGAGGGTCAGCACTACCACTGGCCAGGCATAGTCATGCTCCTCCTCCCACCGAGTGTCCCTTTCTTCCCACACCCTCTTTTTCCCTGTTAGTCACAGATTCTGTCCTGATCGTTGGCAGTCCACACTATGCCCAGGTCTCTCAGGACAGACCAAACACTCTATGCTCTGCAGGGGGCAGAACTTCAGACTGCCACTAGAGGGGGAAAGGGTGGACTGGGAGTTTGGACTTCTGGGGGAAAATATCTGTTCAATTTTATGCCTGGCAGGGTAGTGTCTAGGTTCATAAGTGGGACCTCCCTGGACAAAGAGACCTGGAGTTTAGCAGATCTCTCCGGTGAGGTGAAATGAGAGGTCTTTCGTTCCCTGCTGATTGGGAACAAGCCTGTGGCAGGCCTCCTGCTTGGGGGAGGGATCTCCCGTCCTGTAGTCAATAGGTTTTGTACCTGTAATTTGTTTTCTTGAATGCTCTTCCATGGAGTTATAGCTTGCCGAACTTCTTTCTTGGCGCAGCTCCCTTCTTTGGCTTCATAGAGTCTGATTCTGTCCAGTTTTTCTTCCTCTGCTTAGGAGCCTCTGATGAGGGTTGCTACCTCTTCCATCTTCCCAGAATTCAGGACTTCAGTATTTAATTGAGAGGCAGGAGAAGAGGGGACTTTTCAAAGGAGACTGAGAAGAAAGAACCAGAAAAGTAGAAGGGAAGGCAAGAAAATGTTGTAAAAAAATATATATGAGGAAAGAAAACTTTAAAGATATAAGGAATTCAGTGGCAGATGGTGGAGGAAGGGGAGAGGAGGAAAGGAAGGACTGAACAAACGGCCTGCATGTGACAGCATGAAGATAATCGCTGGCCTTCAGAGAAGGCAGCCCTTCTCAGCTCCTCCCTCCCTCCCAGATTAGTGAGGGATGTGGATGTGACCAATATTGCAGTAGACCAAGGTCCTGGCTGACAGGGGTAGGGATGGGTGGTGCTTGGCTGATAGGAGGATGACAGAAGCAGCCAAGAAAAGGGAGAAGCAAGTTTCCTAGTGAGGAAGGACATAAAGCAGCGGTGGCTATCCCAAGTGGGTACCTATGCATAAGAAGCACTGAAGAGAATGCCACACCTGTCTCTGACAACCACATCTGCTAACTGAAAGTGGAAGAGTTTAAGTACTGTCATTTTTAGGTGAGTTTAATCACAGAGCACCCTGAGATTGCAGCAGTGGGTGGTTGAAGAAGGATGAAGTGAAAACTGGGCTAGGGACCATCCTTTCAGGCTGGTATATGTGGGTGTGCGCGCGCACGCACGCAGGTAGGTAACAGAATGCTACTTAGTGGTCTACAAGGTGTGGCTAGCTCCAGTTTGATTCAGAGCAGTGTCGATAGCCTAGAAGCTCTCCCAGAGCAGAAGATGGATAGGGGTGGCATCTGGAGGCACAGTCCTTCTAGGAGGGAACTAGAACTGGCCAGTGCGAGTCAGGCCTGTGTGGGCCTTAATGGAAGGCTAACTCAGTGAGCACATGACCATTCTCCAGCAGACCACAAGCAATCTGATTCATTCTCTCCCAGGACTGGATCCTCTGGGAGCCATGTATTGTTTTTATTTTTTAATTTTTTTTGTATTGATATAATGAAAGTTTTATATTGCTTACAGCATCTTCTGTGTTTGTTCTTACATAACTTTTAATCTGTTCAGGCTGTTTGCCCACCTCTATTGAAAATTCCTGGAATTAGGCTTGAAGGCTTAGTCATCCTTGCCTTCCTCTGCAGTGCCCTGCACATATCAGGCACTCTGTGAAAGCTCAAGGCCAAAAATTCCACCAGGACTACCACATTCCACACTGCCTATTCCTGCCTACATCATTACTGTTAAATTTTGTGAATAGTTGAGAAAATGCCCCAGTGTTTCTTTTCGCTAAAAGCAATTGGTATTGCAAAAGTGAGTTCTTGTTTTGGAACTTGTCTGCAGCTGTTTGCATATGGATTTTGAAAGAGGGAATGGTAGCTTTTATAAATGTCAGGGCAAAGAAGGATTCTGTTTCTAGTCTGGGATGACCATGAAGTACCTTGACCCCTTAGGTTTCCATCTTTCCTCTGAGGAAAATGGAAAACTGAGCTCCCAGGTTTGCAAACAGCTCAGACCTGGCACTGTTGGTGGAGTAAAAGAAAATAATAGAAAAAGAATCCAAGAAATTTTAACAGCTAATTTTTATTTTCTCTGACCAACTAAATTGGTATGAATCGGCACCTGTGGCTCAAGTGGCCAAGGCGCCAGCCACATACACCTAAGGTGGCGGGTTCGAATCCAGCCCAGGCCCACCAAACAACAATGACGGCTGCAACCAAAAAATAGCTGGGTGTCCCAGCTACTTGGGAGGCAGAGGCAGGAGAATCACTTGAGCCCAGGAGTTGGAGGTTGCTGTGAGCTATGATGCCAGGGCACTCTACCCAGGGTGGCAGCATAAGGCTCTGTCTCAAAAAATAAATAAATAAATAAATAAAAATTGGTATGAATTTACCTTCCCCCGGCTCGGCGCCTGTGGCTCAATCGGCTAGGGCGCCAGCCACGTACACCTAAGGTGGCGGGTTTGAATCCCCAGCCCAGGCCCGCCAAACAACAACGATGGCTGCAACCAAAAAATGGCCGGGCGTTGTGGCGGGCGCCTGGTGTCCCAGCTACTTGGTAGGTGGAGGCAGGAGACTCGCTTGAGCCCAGGAGTTGGAGGTTGCTGTGAGCTGTGATACCATGGCATTCTACCCAGGGGGATAGCTTGAGGCTCCGTCTCAAAAAAAAAAAAAAAAATTTACCTTCCCCAAAGGAAAACTTTTCAAACAATAGATTTTATAAAAGTCCCTTTCAGGAGCATGGTTCCTGTCCCCTTCTACCCTTAGGTGGCAGTAAGAAGCGGAAGAGCCTATGTGAAAGTAAAACAAAGGTCCTTCAGCAGTTGGTCATGCTCTTGAATTAGGTCCTAGTGACTTACTTTTGCCCTATAGTTCCATTTGTCAAGAATTCCCGGTTTTGTTTTGTTCTTTTTCCCCAGACCAACTTAGGTACCCATGTATGGAATTAAAGAAATACTGACTAGGGCTCTGCTCCTGTAGCTCAAGTGGCTAGGGCACCAGCCACATACACCAGAGCTGGGGAGTTCAAATCCAGCATGGGCCCACCAAACAGCAACAACAGCTATAACCAAAAAATAGCCGGGTGTTGAGGCAGGCACCTATAATCCCAGCTACGTGGGAAGCTGAGGCAGGAGAATCGCTTAAGCCTAAGAGTTTGAGGTCTCTGTGAGTTGTGATGCCACGGCACACTCTGTCTCAAAAAAAAAAAAAGGAAATACTGACTAGGATTTGTGGAGCCCTGTGCAGTCAGCTTTAATAGTTAAGAACATCTCAACATGGGGGGGAAAGGGAAAGGAAGCCTTAGAATTAGGACTTAGAGGTTGAAAAATGGTCCTCCCTGTTGTACAGTGCGTAGTGTACTACTGAGAGCTGGTACCCACAGAGTTACCTTGGGCAGGACACCCAGGTTGGTATACTTTTGCATTTTGCTCCTAGGTTGGGTGTCGTGGTCAGGGTGGCCCTTCTCTGCAACAGGAGGAGCAGCACAGAGTGTTGACTCCTCTGAAATCTCATAAAGGTAATAATTAGAGCTGTTACTTAGAACATATTTTAATAACAGACTGGGCACACTTACTATAAGTGGGTGGAGGGATAATATTGGGGATGGGAGATGAAATGTAGAATTATAATACAAGTAAACATGGGAAAGGAGCAACATGTGTTTAGAGGCTAAGCAAAAACACCTCCTCTGGGCAGTAGAAGAGTCAGATCCTGGCAGCTGAAATTGAGGCTGGGAAAATAATGGAAAGATACCATCTTTTCTTCTCCCCTTCTGTCTCTATCACAAAAGCTCTGCCCCAGAACTCTCAGGATAATATTGTTCTTATTCTGTAGCCATGTTCCGTGTCCTAGAAGTCTGAAAGCCCGTGAAGCAGGAACTACCTTATTCATCTTTATATTCCCCATAACACTTGTCTCTGGGACAAGATAGATTCTTAATAAGGTTAGCTGAAGGAATCTAGTTGAGGAGAAAATAGGAAGTAAATAATAATGGTGCTGAATCAAACATGATTGTGTTCAAATGCATGGTCTTTATGAAGTGGCAGGTCTATGAGGGTGGTGGTTGGAAGCAGAGGAGCAGGTTGGTAGGACAGGAGCTGAAAGGCAGATGCCTGTATGGCATATGAGGGGTTGGCCCAGCCTGGAAAAAAGAGGTGGCTGAGGAGGGCATGAAGACTGACCTGTGCAGCTAGGTGGAGGTATGGTGCTATGGTCAAAACTCACCAAGACCTGAGAGAAAGACCTTATTGTCAGGGTTCCCTCAGTTGACAGCAATAGAAATTCGAGTTAAACTGGCTTACCATAAGAAGGAATTTATTGGTTCATATAAGGAGAAAGTCTAGGAGGGTGCCTGGTGTTAGGTACTTCTGGGTCCAGGGCACCAGTGACATACTCAAAAATGTGTTTATATTCTTTGACTCTTTTTGGTTGACTCTAGGGCAAATGAGAAGGCTATGGGCAGCATCAGGCTAGTATCCTGCAAAAAGAGAGAACTGCAGAAGTCCAGGGACTGACATATTACTTTTCCTAAGCCTCAGCTAGACATTGATTCTGACCTGCTGGGTACAGAACTGGTGAGAACAGCATTGTCAAGGGACAGAGATGTGTTCCCAGAAGAGGGGAGTGAGTCTGGACAGGAGACCTCTAGGAGCATTGCAGGGCACAGGCCCCTAGCTTCACTTGCTGCTGTAAGAAGGGAAGCCTAATGCATGGTAGTGTGCACCTAAATCTCTTTTTCAATGTTTTTCAGCATCTTCATGATACAGTGAAGAGGAATCTTGACAGCACCTCCTCCCCTCAGAATGGTGATCAGCAGAATGGCTATGGAGACCTCTTTCCCGGGCATAAGAAGACCCGCCGGGAAGTCCCTCTGGGAGTAGCCATCTCTTCCAACGGACTGCCTCCAGCCTCCCCACGTGGGAAGCCTGATAAGCCTCCTGGGGGAGATGCCTTGCAGTCCAGTGGGAAGCACTCTTTGGGGCTAGACTCTATCAACAAAAAATGTCTGGCAGACTCAAGCCTCCACCTGAATGGAGGCAGTAACCCCAGTGAGTCATTTCCTCTGAGCCTGAGTAAAGAACTGAAGCAAGAGCCTGTCGATGACCTGCCTTGCATGATTGCTGGGGCTGGGGGCTCCATATCGCAAAGCAACCTCATGCCTGACCTCAACCTGAATGAGCAGGAATGGAAGGAGCTCATCGAGGAGCTGAACAGGTCAGTGCCCGATGAAGACATGAAGGACCTGTTTACTGAGGACTTTGAGGAAAAGAAGGACCCAGAATCTTCTGGTTCTACCACACAAACCCCTTTGGCACAGGACATTAATATTAAGACAGAATTTTCTCCAGCAGCCTTTGAGCAAGAACAGTTAGGCTCTCCACAAGTGAGGGCTGGGTCTGCAGGACAGACCTTTCTGGGGCCTTCATCTGCCCCTGTGAGCACAGATTCCCCCAGCCTAGGGGGCTCTCAGACCCTGTTCCACACCTCTGGTCAGCCTGGAGCAGACAATACCAGTCCAAGCCTGATGCCGGCATCAGCCCAAGCCCAGAATACACAAAGAGCCCTCCCAAACGTAGTATTGCCTAGCCAGGGTCCAGGAGGGACCTCAGAGTTGTCCTCTGCCCACCAACTCCAACAGATTGCTGCCAAGCAGAAGCGTGAGCAGATGCTCCAAAATCCACAGCAGCCTGCTCCAGCCCCCAGCCAGATGTCCACATGGCAACAGACGGGGCCTTCCCACAGTCCCTTAGATGTCCCTTACCCCCTGGAGAAGCCTGCCAGCCCTCCTAGCTATAAGCAAGACTTCACTAACTCCAAACTGCTCATGATGCCTAGTGTAAACAAGAGTTCCCCTCGGCCTGGAGGTCCCTACCTCCAGTCCAGCCATGTGAACCTGTTGAGTCACCAGCCACCAAGTAACCTGAATCAGAACTCTGTGAATAACCCAGGGTCAGTGCTGGACTATGGCAATACAAAACCCCTTTCTCATTACAAAGCAGACTGTGGGCAAGGCAGCCCTGGGTCTGGCCAGAGCAAGCCAACCCTGATGGCTTATCTTCCCCAGCTGTCTCATATGAACAATGAGCAAAACCCCTTGTTTCTGATGAAACCAAAACCAGGAAATATGCCCTTCCGATCGCTAGTTCCACCTGGCCAGGTAAGTATTTGGCTTCCTTTTCTGTTCCTGTTACAGATATTTATACTTCAGGGAGGTTACTTGCTAAGTTAAATGTGAACTGGGTCCAAGGTACTCATGGGAACAGACAAGAAACAGCTATGTTCTTTGACTCCCTTGGAAGTAAAAAGTTATAAAATAAACCAGAGTTGATTCTGAGTAAACAAAAATAGTGGAAAATTACCTAGTATAATTTGATTTTAACCACATAAACATTTAAGAAATTGCTTGCATTTAGACCAGTGTCTGTTTCATACCATAGTATTTAAGGCATTTGTGGCTGTGCTTTTGCAGGTAAATATCATATTCGGTGTGCTTCTTAGAGCTTTTGCTTTTTTATACCTGTCAGATCTCTATGTTCAAAATCCCTTGGTTTTTTTTAAGTGTGTAACGTTTTAGGTGTATGCCTTCCCAACACACCCAAACCCTCCAGTTACTTAGTTATGATTCTCAAGCCTAGCAGAAGCACAGGGCTACATAGGGTAGAAACAGCTCTTGACATTGTCTCTGTTTCTCACTACTATAAGCCTGCAGTGAACACCTTTGTGTATTTGTAGTACATTCTAAAATTTTAAAAATCAAAAATTTAAAAACCCTTGGCTCTGTGCCTGTAGTTCAAGCAGCTAAGGCACCAACCACATACACCAGAGTTGGCAGGTTCTAATCCAGCCCGGGCCTGCCAAACAACAGTGACAACTACAACCAAAAAATAGCTGAGTATTGTGGCAGGTGCCTGTAGTCCCAGCTACTTGAAGGGCTGAGGCAAGAGAATCGCTTAAGCCTAGGAGTTGGAGGTTGCTATGAGCTGTGATGCCATAGCACTCTACCCAGGGCGACAGCTTGAGGCTCTGTCTCAAAAAAAAAAAGAAGAAAAAATCCAAAGTAAAAAAGTTACGTATAAGAGATATTCATTGAATCATTCTTTCTTTCTTTTTTTTTCTTCACAGTTTAAAATGCCAGTCCCTACCCTTCCACTCCTCTGACTGCTGTTTTTATTGGGGGAGGCACCAGCAGGGGAAAGAGCAAGGCAGCTACATGATTATTTCTTTTTTGTTTGTTTTTGTTTTTGCAGTTTGGGGCCAGGGCTGGGTTTGAACCCTCCACCTCTGGCACATAGGTCTGGCCCCCTCCTCCTTTGAGCCAAAGGCACTGCCCCTACATGATTATTTCTAATACCCAAAACCTGGAAGCTACTTAAACATCTCCCAACAGGAAAATCCATGTGTAAATGTTGAGACTTCCACTTATTTCAGCCATTAAAATGTTACACAGCCATTAAACACAACAGAAGAGGCAAAGCAGCACAATGATAAATGTTACCATCTGAGTAGTAGTACTTTGCACCTTATTCTCAGTACTAAAGCTGATGTCTGGGGTTGAAGAAATCACAACACAGAATTTAAAGTTAGAATCTTGAGCAGATTAAATATACAGGTGAGTAAGAACTGTAAAGGAGCTCAAAAGGTTGAAATTGTTTAAACAATAATTGCTTTTTGCCTTCTTCCTATGCTTAGTTTTTCTCCTTCTAAATCTAAGTTATGATGTTAGGATAATACTGTGGTAGCCTTTGCTATGACTCTTCTGGTTTATGTGTTAACAGAAAATATCTATTAAAGTTCTCATTGAGACTCTGCATTTTTTGAGCATGGGGTATCTGACAAAGCTAAGCATTCTCTTGCCAGTAAAATGCTTGTACACAGGTAGACAGATGACATTTCCAAACAGTACAGGAATGGTGCCAAAACCAAGGTTTATGCACATGGGACAGTGTGTCTCTGTCAACTAAAGCTCTCTTCAGAATGTTCTGTGGGTCCCCTCTGCATTTGGACATTCTGATAATCGAGTGTTTATAAGCCTTGATTGCTTACTGGAACTATCATGTGTAAATATGAGAGCTTAAATATACTTAATGTAGAACCCACACTTTTACCATAGTGAATCATAGTGAGCAGGCTAACCAGTGGGGAGTAGTTGTTCATTTCTAAGTGCCTGCATGCTCAGACGTCATCACTCTGGGCTGTGCCCCAGCCCTATGGATGTTGTGGTTATTGGAGTCATCAGGGAAGCAGAGGCTCAGCTTTAAGAGAGTGAGCCTTGAATGAGGCTCTCACTGGGCCTATCTGGTCTGATCAGAGCTTGGAGACTTCACCAGCTCTTTTTGTTGACAGGACCAGAACCCTTCCAGCATCCCTGTGCCAGCCCAGGCCTCCAGTGTTGGGACCCAGCCTCCTACTGTGTCTGTGGCCAGCTCTCACAACAGCTCCCCCTATCTCAGCAACCAGCAGGCAGCTGTAATGAAGCAGCATCAGTTGCTTTTGGATCAACAGAAACAGAGGGAGCAGCAGCAAAAGCATTTGCAACAGCAGTTCCTTCAAAGGCAACAGCACCTTCTGGCAGAACAGGTAAAAAGAAAGGTAGAAGAAAATCATCTATTCCCTACCTTTGCCTGCTTCCTGAGTCTTCACAAGCTCCACTTGTTCATGTAGATTTGCACTGATTTTGCGGGCCTGGTATACTCTATAAACTTTACCTTTTAAAATCCCCTCTCTAGGCCTGGGCACGGTGGCTCACGCCTGTAATCCTAGCACTCTTGGGAGGCAGAGGAGAGAGGATCACTTCAACCCAGGAATTTGAGGTTGCTGTAAGCTAGGCTAATAGCCACCGCACATTAACCTGGACAACAGAGTAAGATTCTGTCTCAAAAACCAACAAACAAAAAAATCTTCAGGAGTATGGCATTTCTCAGACAACAGTAGTCTATGTCAGAAGCTGCTTTATGTCACTTAGAGGGATTTAATAAAGGTAGAATCTATAGCTAAAAACTGTTCATGTAAGGGGCATTTTTCCTTATCACTAGTTGGCAGCTTCCAAACCACTGAACTCAATTGTCTGTCCATCAGCTGTAGAGCCTGGGTTTGCTATAAATCAGTGGTTCTCAACCTGTGGGTCACAATCCTTTTGGGGGGGTCAAACGACCCTTTCACAGGGGTTGCCTAAATACATCCTGTATATCAGATATTTACATTACAATTCATAACAGTAGCAAAATTACAGTTATGAAGTAGCAACAAAAATACTTTTATGGTTGGGGGGTCACCACAACATGAGGAACTTACTAAAGGGTCCTGGCATTAGGAAGGTTGAGAACCACTGCTATAAATACAGTGTTTTACAGGTCAGAGCATGAAGAATGATGATGTGCTTGAGGTTCTAAAATCAGGACAACTGGCTCGGCGCCTGTGGCTCAAACGGCTAAAGCGCCAGCCACATACACCTGAGCTGGAGGGTTCGAATCCAGCCCAGGCCCGCCAAATAACAAGGATGGCTGCAACCAAAAAATAGCCAGGCGTTGTGGCGGGTGCCTGTAGTCCCAGCTACTTGGGAGTCAGAGGCAGGAGAATTACTTGAGCCCAGGAGTTGGAGGTTACTGTGAGCTGTGATGCTATAGCACTCTACCCAGGGCGACAGCTTGAGGCTCTGTCTCAAAAAATAAATAAATAAAATAAAATCAGAATAACAAAGTTTACTCACTTGGTCACCAAGTATAGTTTACCGGCACTAAGGGTTACAAGTGAGAGTTTGTAAGGTTTTAAATTACATCTTAAGACACAAGAACTGGCTCCAGATTGAAGATGATCACTGCCTAAATTTTCCATTTAAAAAAATAACAGCCAGGGCAGCACCTGTGGTTCAGTGAGTAGGGCACTGGCCCCCTATACCAAGGGTGGTGGTTTGAACCCAGCCCTGGCCAAACTTCAATAAAAACTAGCTAGGCATTGTGGTGGATGCCTGTAATCCCAGCCACTCAGGAGGCTGAGGCAAGAGAATTGCCTAAGCCCAAGAGCTGAAGGTTGCTGTGAGCTATGATGCCATGGCACTCTACCGAGGACAACGAAGTGAGACTCTTGGCTCTTAAAAAAAAAAAACACACACCCTTATTGGGATATAATTCACATAACATTTAAAGTGAACAACTCAACAGTTTTTAGTACATTCTTTGTGTACCCATCATCACAGTTGATTTTAGAACATTTCCATCATTCAAAAACAAACTTCATGTACCCGTGAGCAGCCATTCTCTCACCCTCTTGACGCCCCAGACTTAAGCAATCACTAAGCTACTTACTGTCTCTACAGACTTGCCTACCTACTCTAGACATTCATATAAATGTTTTCAAGATCCAACCATGTACTATGTATCAATAATTCATTCCTATTTGTAGCTGAGTAAGATTCCATTGTGTGGATATACTACATTTTATTCACTCATCTGTTGACAAAGATTTGGGTTGTTTCTACTTTTCGGCTGTTAGGAATAATGTTGCTGTGAATGCTCATGTATAAGTTTTCATGTGGACATGTTTTAATTTCTCTTGGATATATACTTAGGAGTGAAATTGCTCAATCGTGCGCTAATTCTTAGGTTTAACCTGTGGAGGAACTGGCAGACTGTTTTCCATAGTGGCTGCACCATTTTATATTCTCACCAGCAATGCTTGTTAACATCTGATTCTTTGGCTCGGCGCCTGTGGCTCAAGTGGCTAAGGCGCCAGCCACATACATGTAAGGTGGCAGGTTCAAGTCCAGCCCAAGCCCGCCAAACAACAATGACGGCTGCAACCAAAAAGTAGCCGGGCGTTGTGGTGGGTGCCTGTGGTCCCAGCTACTTGGGAGTCTAAGGCAGGAGACTCGCTTGAGCCCAGGAGTTGGAGGTTGCTGTAAACTGATGCCACAGCACTCTACCCAGGGGGACAGCTTGAGGCTCTGTCTCAAAAAAAAAAAAAATCTGATTCTTTGAATCTTGCCATCCTAGTAGGTGTGAAGTAGGATCTTATCATGGCTTTGATTTGCATTTTCCCAGTCTGCCCTCTAATTTTTTTAAACTGATAGACCTACCTGTTTTTTATTCTTTGCTCCATAGGTTCATTTCATATTATTCATTAAAACCCCCCAAATTGAAATCATTAGCACTATTTCAATAGGAGCCCATTTGTGGGTAACACACTTGAACAGTTTAGTTTTCTCTGACCTAACTCTTTTTTTTGTTTTTTGTGGGTTTGCTATTTTATTGTTCTTGGCATTTTCTAGGAGAAGCAGCAGTTTCAGCGCCATCTGACCCGCCCACCACCCCAGTACCAAGACCCAACACAAAGCACCTTCCCACAGCAGGTTGGACAGTTCCCAGGTAATGGGATGTCTTAGGGAATGGGAGCAGAGAGGCAGGCACCAAGGGGGGGCGTGCAAATGGACCATTGCAACTCATATTTGTCTCTGTCCAGTGATGGTTGGTTGAGTTTCTTCATTCTGCCTAGCTTTACACTAGGGGCTAAGGCCTTTCCTTCATCATCTAAACCTCAATCTGTCTAAGGAGGCTGGCTTTCTAGTTAACCCAGCTCCAGGAGAAGAGGACATAGAAGCAGATCACTGGAAAAACTTGTTCTAGATCCTTGGCCATATAGGAAATGGGTTCTGTAATTTTTTTTTTTTTTTTTTTTTGCAGCTTTTTGGCCTTGAACCCACCACCTCCAACATATGGGGCTGGTGCCCTACTCCTTTGAGCCATAGGCACCGCCCAATTTTTTTTTTTTTTTTTTTTTTTTGAGACAAAATCTCACTCTGTTGCCTAGGCTAGAATGCTGTGGTGTCAGCCTGGCTCACAGTAACCTCAGACTCCTAGATTCAAGTGATCCTCCTGCCTCAGTCTCCTGAGTAGCTATGACTACAAGTACCCACTAATTTTTCTGTTTTTAGTAGAGATACTCTTGCTCACGCTGGTCTTGAACTCGTGAGCTCAAGCAGTCCACCTACCTGCCTTGACCTCCCAGAGTGCTAAGATTATAGATGTAAGCCACTGTGCCCAGCCAGCTTCCATAATTCTTATTTTTTGAGACAGAGTCTCACTATGCTGCCCTCAGTAGAGTGCCGTGGCGTCACAGCTTACAGAAATCTCAAACTCTTGGGCTTAAGCAGTTCTCTTGCCTCAGCCTCACAAGTAGCTGGGACTACAGGCACCTGCCACAATGCCAGGCTATTTTTTTGTTGCAGTTGCCATTGTTGTTTAGCTGGCCCAGGCCGGGTTTGAGCCCACCAGCCTTGGTATATGTGGCCGACGCCATAACCACTGTGCTATGGGCGCTGAGCCTGCTTCTGTAAATCTTTTTTTTTTTTTTTTTTGAGACAGAGCCTCAAGCTGTCACCCTGGGTAGAGTGCTATGTTATCACAGCTCACAGCAACCACCAACTCCTGGGCTCAAGCGATTCTCTTACCTCCATCTCCCACGTAGCTGGGACTACAGGCACCCGCCACAATTCCTGGCTATTTTTTGGTTGCAGCTGTCATTATTGTTTGGCTGGATTTGAACCTGCCAGCTCAGGTGTATGTGGCTAGTGCCTTAGCCAGTTGAGCCACAGGGGCTGAGCCAGCTTCTATAATTCTTAAGAAAGTTCTTTGGAGGCTGGGCAGTGTGGCTGTAATTCTAGCACTGGGGGGCCAACGTGGACTGCCTGAGCTCAAGAGTTCAAGACCAGGGCAGCACCTATGGCTCAAAGGAGTAGGGCTCTGGCCCCATATGCCAGAGCTGGCGGGTTCAAACCCAGCCCCAGCCAAAAAAAAAAAAAAAGATTTCAAGACCAGCCTGAGCCAGAGTGAGACCCCATCTCTAAAAATATAGCCAGGTGTTGTGACAGGCACCTGTAGTCTCAGCTACTTGCGAGGCTGAGACAAGAGAATCTTGAGCCCAAGAGTTTGAGATTTTTGTGACCTATAACACCACAGCACTCTGCAGATGACAAAGTAAGACTCTGTCTCAAAAAAGAAAAAAGAGGGCGGCGCCTGTGGCTCAAGGACTGAGGCGTGGGCCCCATATGCCATAGGTGGCAGGTTCAAAAAAAACCAGCCCCAGCCAAAAAAAGGAAAAAAGAAGGCTCAGCGGTCAAAGCTCAGTGAGTAGGGCGCCGGCCACACATACCAAGCCCAGCCCTGGCCTGCTAAACAGCACTGATAACTGCAACCAAAAAATAGTTGGGCATTGTGGCAGGCACCTATAGTCCCAGTTACTTGGGAGGCTAAAGCAAGAGAATTGCTTAAGCCCAAGAGTTTGAGGTTGCTCTGATGCCATGGCACTCTACTGAAGGTGACATAGTGATACTCTGTCTCGGAAAAAAAAAAAAAGAGAGAAAATTCTTTGGGCTGGGCACAGTGACTCATGCCTGTAATTCTAGCACTCTAGGGAGCCAAGGCTGGTGGATAGTTTGAGCTCATGAGTTTGAGACTAGCCTGAGCAAAAGCAAGACCCCGTCTCTACTAAAAATAGAAAAACTGACTTGGCGCCTGTGGCTCAATCGGCTAAGGCGCCAGCCACGTACACCTAAGGTGGTGGGTTCGAATCCCCAGCCCGGACCCGCCAAACAACAATGATGGCTGCAACCAAAAAAATGGCCGGGCGTTGTGGCAGGCGCCTGTGGTCCCAGCTACTTGGGAGGCTGAGACAGGAGACTCGCTTGAGCCCAGGAGTTGGAGGTTGCTATGAGCTGTGATGCCATGGCACTCTACCCAGGCGGATAGCTTGAGGCTCTGTCTCAAAAAAAAAAAAAAAAAAAAAATAGAAAAACTGAGGTAAGAGAATCGCTTGAGCCCAAGAGTTGGAGGATGCTATGAGCTATGATGCCACAGCACTCTACCCAGAGCAACAGTTTAAGAAAGACTCTGTCTCAAAAATAAAAAAAAGAAAATTCTTTGCTTCTGCCTTTAAGTGTCTTCAAAAAGTGACTGGAAAATAGTTTTCAGATAAAGGGAGACTTGATACACTTATGTGGACTTTTGCTTATTTTCTTTCCTCCTGCCTAGTTACTTTGATGTCACAGATGACAGCATCAGCAGTGGACATTTAGCCAGAAAAGGGCAGGAAGCACACTGGTCTCAGTTGTCAACCTCTGGGATGTGCCAGGAGAGCTGGCTTAGATTGCCTCTCTAGAAATGCATAAAAATTTCACAGGATAGATGTAGTAAGATCTGGTCTGCACCTGCCTTACTATCCCTTTTCAGAGTATCTGAGAAACCTCTCTTCTTCCTTTAGACAGTACCCTCACTATAAAGTGTCCCATAAAGACTGACCACAGCCATGGTGGAGGAGGTGTCTTGGAGGAGAATAGAGGGGATTATAGGTGTGTGCTAACTGGGAACGTGGAGTTGAAATCTGCAAGCATCTCAGAAGCCTAAGCCTGGCCCCTGTCTCCTGCCCTCAGTTCCCTTAACATGTTGTGGACTTAAATGAGAGTGAGATAGACTATTTCATCTCCTCTTTTCTTTTTTTTTTTTTAATTGCGGTTTGGCCGGAGCCAGGTTCAAACCCACCACCCTCAGTATATGGGGCCAGTGCCCTACTCACTGAGCCACAGGCACTGCCCAGCATCTCTCCTCTTTTCCTCAACCCAATTTCTATTTGACTACTAGCAAACAGAGGAAGAAGAAAAACAAAGTACTAAGTTAGGGCCAGTCCCTGAATAATGACTCTCCTACCCACAAAATCCTGTCTCTGTTAATAGGATTAACCCAAGTGTCAGAAGCCCTGGACAGCAGGTTCCCATTCATAGGGGGCCTCTCTGTCCTGTTGTGTGCTCTCCCCAGCACAGCATCTACCAGAGCAGGTGCTCAGAAATTATCTGGAAATCTCATGCTAGCCTTCTTCCTCCCTTGACCATCTTGTCATTTTGGGATAAACAGTAGGCCCTGGTAAAATGACTCCACACGTCTCCTTCATCCCCACCTTGCCACACTGTGTCACTCCCTCATCTATGTCAGATCAGAATGGCCTCTCCCTAGCAGAGTCTAAACCACAGTCCCAGGGCCATCAGTGTAGGCTTTACAACCCTCTACTTTACATGACATCCACAGTTCTTCCCTGTCTTGCCTGACTAGCTCTTCTGTTTTATCTCTAACCAGCTGGCCCGTATCTCCACACCCCTGCCAGCATCTTAAAGTTCTCTACACAGACTGCCTTTCATAATTCTGTCTTGGCACACGTTTCTTTTCTCTGCCTAAAATACACTTTTTCTCTAAACTGTTTAATTGCTAAACTTTTATACTTTTAAAACCCATTGTATCTCTTACTGTCTCTCTGAAGCCTTTTCCAGATGTTCCCAGGCACAGAGGCTTCAGGCTCCTATGTTCCCACACCCTGTTGTCCAAGCTGTGACTTTGCCTCTTCAGGACAGAGTTGGATCCATCTTGAAGTCCCAAGTGCCTAGCTCAGGGCCCCTGCAGAGCAGAAATTTTGTAGGTATTTGAAAACTGAATGAACCAGTTCACCAGCTTTCCCTCCACTCTGCCTTTCTAAACCCTGTCATTGTTCCAGACCTGGTCTCCATTCTACCTTGGGGGAGATTTTCTACCCCTCCACTCCCACCCCCCGTTTCTCTTCTTTGCAGTACACCACTGATCATGAGATGTCTGGTGTTAGGATTTTGCCTGTAGGATAGGGACTGCAACTTGGGTCTCAGAGATGTCTCCACAGTGGAGGCCAAGAAATGCCAGCTTGGCATGGTACCTCACCCCTGTAATTTTAGCACTTTGGGAGGCCAAGGTGGGAGATCACTTACAGATAGGAGTTTGAGGCCAACCTGGACAACATAGAAAGACTCTGTCTCACAAATAATTTTTTTTTTTTTTTTAAGAGACAGAGTCTCACTTTGTCGCCCTCAGTAGAGTGCTGTGACATCACACAGCTCACAGCAACTTCCAACTCCTGGGCTTAGGTAATTCTCTTGCCTCAGCCTCCTGAGTAGCTGAGACTACAGGCACCTGCCACAATGCCCAGCTATTTTTTGTTGTTGTTGCAGTTTGGCCAGGGATAGGTTTGAACCTGCCACCCTAGGTATATGGGGCCAGCGCCCTACCCACTGAACCACAGGTGCCACTCTCACAAATAAAATTTTAAAATTATTCAGGCATGGTGACACCACTTGCAGTCCCAGCTACTCTAGAGGCTGGGGCAGGAGGATTGCTTGAGCCCAGGAGTTTGAGGTTGCTGTGACCTATAATAGGGCCACTATATTCCAGCCTGGGCAACAGAGTAAGACTTTGTCTTAAAAAAAAATAAAATAGGTTCGGCGCCTGTGGCTCAATCCTCAATCGGCTAAGGCGCCAGCCACGTACACCTAAGGTGGCGGGTTCAAATCCCCAGCCTGGGCCCGCCAAACAACAATGATGGCTGCAACCAAAAAAAAAATGGCCGGGCGTTGTGGCGGGCGCCTGTGGTCCCAGCTACTTGGGAGGTGGAGGCAGGAGACTCACTTGAGCCCAGGAGTTGGAGGTTGCTATGAGCTGTGATGCCATGGCCCTCTACCCAGGGGGATAGCTTGAGGCTCCATCTCAAAATAAATAAATAAATAAATAAAAATAAAATAAAATAGGTGGCACCTATGGCTCAGTGAGTAGGGCACCAACCCCGTATACCTAGGTTGGTGGGTTCAAACCCAGCCCTGGCAAACTGCAACAACAAAATAGCTGGGTATGTGGCAGGCACCTGTAGTTTCAGCTACTCGGGAGGCTGAGGCAAGAGGATCAGCTAAGCCCAAAAGCTAGAGGTTGCTGTGAGCTGTGATGCCACAGCACTCTACCAAGGGTGACAAAATGAGACTCTGTGTCTAAAAAAATAAAAAAGTAAAATATGTAACAACAAGAATAACAAAAGCCAGCTTGATTGATAAAATCTTCTTGTCTTCTAGGGTCCTCTACTTCCATGCCTGGTATGAACAACTTGGGTCCTTCCAACTCCAGCTGTCCTCGAGTATTCCCTCAGACTGGGAATCTGATGCCAGTGGGCCCTGGACATGCTTCGGTTTCCTCTCTCCCCTCAAACTCAAGCCAGCAGGACCGGGGTGTGACTCAGTTCACCAATTCTCAAAGCATGCCTCAGACCAGCCTGTATGGCATGGCCTCTAGCATAACTCAGATAGTTGCCCCTCCACAGGCCACCAATGGACATGCCCACATCCCACGGCAGACCAGCGTGGGCCAGAACACCTCAGTTTCAGTTGCCTATGGGCAGAACTCTCTAGGAAACTCTGGCCTCTCCCAGCAACACAATAAGGGGACCCTTAACTCTGGTTTAACTAAACCACAGGTCCCAAGAGTGTCAGCAGCCATTGGAGGCCAGAATCCCTCATGGCAACATCAGGGAATACCAAACCTGAGTGGCCAAGCCCCAGGGAACAGCAGCGTAAGCCCCTTTACTGCAGCTTCCAGTTTCCACATGCCACAGACCCATCTGAAAATGTCTAGCCCGCAGTTCTCCCAGGCGATGCCCAACAGGCCCATCGCCCCTATGAGCTCAGCAGCTGTGGCGGGGTCCTTGCTGCCTCCAGTGAGCGCGCAGCAGAGGACCAGTGCTCCTGCCTCAGCACCTCCCCAGGCACCCCCACAGCAGGGCTTGCCCAGCCTGAGCCCAGCAGGGCCTGAGCTGGGGGCCTTCAGCCAGAGTTCAGCCTCACAGATGGGCGGCCGGGCTGGGCTGCACTGTGCCCAGGCATACCCTGTGCGGACCGCGGGCCAGGAACTGTCCTTTGCCTACAGTGGGCAGCCAGGCAGCAGTGGGCTGTCCAGTGTGGCTGGGCACACCGACCTGATTGATTCCCTGCTGAAGAACAGGACTTCAGAGGAGTGGATGAATGATTTGGACGACCTTTTAGGGTCTCAGTAATGGAGGGACTTAACGGTAGTTTTAGTATTCGTATATTCTATATTTTGTTCTTGGATTTAAGAAAACTACTTTGGACCAAAAGCCTGTGGCCCAGAGAGCTGGGCAGACAAAGCCTGAGCCCTAGCTCAGATGTGGCCTGGTCAGGGTCTGTGGGCATTTGGCTCCCAGGCCAGCAGTTGTGGTCTGTCGGGCTGGCCCCAGCCCATCTGCTGGCAGCATCACCTGGTGTTGGGACAGCAGGATAGGATTCTAAAGGATTCCATCCAAATGACCAAAAAAACAACAGTAACAACAGTGAAACCCCAGCATTAGGCTTACAAAACCTGTGCCATCATGTTGACTTTATCCAAGAATTCTCTACTTGCCCCAGTGTTGGGGACAAGTTTTTGTTGAAACTTTATATAGCAGAATTATTTGCAATTTGTAGCATAGAAAAGATTTTTTAAATTTTTTAAAAAGAGTTTTTAAACAGATTAGGATAGGTGGTGGTTTAAATTGATCAAGTGGCATTGGAAACCCCTGGGTTTCCTTTTGATTAAGAGCCTTTTCTGTTTCTGCTTTGTCAGTTTTCAAGGGAGGAGGGCCATTGGAAAATCATTTCCATAAATACGTGCTGTGACTGCGTATGCCAAAAAGGAATAGGATGCCTTGGGATAGCAGATCTGCTAACATAGATAGGGTCTTCCTAGCAGCTCCTCCTCCTTCCTGGGTCCCTAGGAATCCCTTCCTGCCGTGCTCTGGCAGCAGAAGCCTAGGTAAATGCTGCAGATAGAGTTTTGGGGTTCCTATGTCCTCTGCCATACCACCCCACCTTCTGAAGTTCCTCCAAATGCTTGTGTTGAATGCAGTGGGATCATGGTTACTGTGTGGTTGTGCATAAGTATCTTTCTTTTACCCGTCTTCAGTTCCCATGACCTTTCTCCCTCTTCTCACTCTCCAGCCAAAGTAAAAAACAATGATTTACTACATTAGGGGGAATGAAAGAGTCTCTAGAGTCCCTGGGGGAACCCTAGCATTGCAGAGGTTTGGGGGAAGAAGGCTACAGGCTGGCCCAGAGGAAGGAGCTTCACTTTGCTTGATGATTTCTGCCGCTCACATGTTGGACGACTTGCACTTTTTTTAAGAGATTGCTTTGTAACACTAAAATACCCTTTTAAAAGATTCAGGTGGACTTGACTAAACTTGAGAGTCCACAGATAGAATTTGGCATGTGGACTGTTCGTGAAAAAGGAAGCCGGAGAGGGCACTTCCCCATAGTGGAAGCACGGCGGTAAGCACAGGCGAGACCCTACACAGGGTGGTGGAGAGAGGAGTGCACTGAAGAATGGCTTCTACCCAGAGTGGTCTGAGAGAATCCACAGCCCCATTTTTATTTTTCTGGAGTCTCAAAATGGATCATTCAAGAAGCATAATACCTGAAGAATTGAGCCAAGGAAAGTATTCACACAACCAGCCCAAGTCGCTTCAGGGGGCTGAGAAGGTTGTACACACATTGGTAATTATTTTGCACCAGCAGTGCCTTTCTCACTGAGGTTACTTAGACCTTCAGGTTTTCTTCTCTAATAGCCATTTGCCACCCTGAGTGGTGTATGGGCCATTTCCCCTTAAAACACCCTCCCTGCCTTCCCTTTATGTTTAGTTTAGCTCTGAAAGAAGATGAATCATAAGACCAGTGAAGACTCCACCCTCTGAATGAGTTCCCCAATCTGAAGGGGAAGAGGGTGACTTCAGTGGGTTTTCTGCCAAAAATAGGGCTGACAGCTGGTTATGGATCCTTTTCCTCTCCTGTCTCCCTCCGGCTGCTGCCAGCCTCCTGCCTCTGTCCCCGGGGCACTCTCTGGCCCCTGCACTCTGCCTTAGTCCTGGGCTGGCCACACTGCCTGGGGCTCCTCACTTGCTGCAATGTCATAGCAATAAAATGTGATTCTTGGGGTCCCCCCAGGAGCTTCCCATGGCTTTATTTATAAATCTGGCTTTGGGAGTCACAGGAGGAGATACTGCTTCTGTGCACAGCCCCATCTTCCAAGAGCCACGACTCAGAAGAAAAGGGTGCTCAGACTTTTATTATACACATTTGCTTTGTGTAAATAAATGTTTACAGTTTTATATTAAAAGACGGAATAAGCGTTAGAGCTTCCAACTGTATATTTTTTACTTTTATAGATTTAAAAACTATGATCCTTTATATATGTGTTTTTGGGGAGCTATGATAAGTTTTTTGGCAAACAGTTGGTATTGTTAACTTTTTATTGTCATCAAAAGTGCATAGAAATCCTATTAATCCCCTTATTCTTCTACTGCCCTTAACTCTGGTATACACCAAAAAAACTCTCCTTGTCCTGTCATTATAAAAAATAATAAAAAGTATTTTGCTAGTATGGAAACTGCCTATGTATTTGACTTCATCTAGGGTCTGCTGGCAGTGGGAGTTGGGTAGTTGATGTCCTTTTATGCTTTAGCCGCTTACTGTGCATTATTGGAATAGGGGGTTGGTTTGACTGAAGCCTCAGAGTGACTTCTGTTGATGATAGATACTAAATAGAGCTAACATCAGAGAAACAGTCTCTGTCCTATCTGGGGCTCTCCCGTGTCCTTGTGTCTAATGTGAGGGAAGTTGGACTAGATAACTCAGTGGTATCTTAGGTCCTTAGTGGTTCTGATGTTTTATTTAAAACTCCTAGGTAGGCTCAATGCCTGTAGCTCAGCGGCTAGGGCGCCAGCCACATACACCAAAGCTGGTGGGTTTGAACCGAGCCTGGGCTAGCCAAACAACAATGACAGTTACAACCAAAAAATAGCTGGGTGTTGTGGTGGACACTTGTAGTCCCAGCTACTCAGGAGGCTGAGGCAAGAGAATCACTTAAGCCCAAGAGTTGGAGGTTGCTGTGAGCTATGTCACCATGGTACTCTACTGAGGGTGACAAAGTGAGGCTCCGTCTCAAAAAATAAAAACTCCTAGGTTGCCCTGGTGTGGTGGTTCACACCTGTAATCATAACACTCGGGGAGGCTGATGTGGGTAGATTGCCCGAGCAAGAGCAAGACCTCATCTCTTTTTTTTTTTTTTTTTTTTTTTGTTACGGTGCCGCAAGATATCCCCCGGGGTAGAGTGATATGGCAAAACAGCTCAAACCAACCTCAAACACAAG